>LOEQ01004925.1:85749-103604 GCA_001685075.1 Bramus lutescens | reverse complement strand
AGAAGAGGCTAGAACTAATGGGCCAGGCAGTGCTTAAACGAATACAATTTGTGTATTGTTGTTTCGGGGTATAAGCTAGCTGTGTGGGAGCCAGCCAGACAAAAACCAGGCCCGCTCCCCTCATCACTACACTGTTTCCTTGCATTTTCAAAGATTTCCTCAAAATATGTATATAGATAGATAGATAGATGGATAGATAGATAGATAGATAGATAGATAGATAGATAGATAAGAAAACTTTCACTACTTGTTTTTGTTTCTATTCAATTAGGATACACCCCTAAACCAAATTTTATAGTATAATTTTGTCACTACTTAACGTTTTGTTAAACCTTGTAGGTAAATAGTCTCTCATTTCTCCATTTGTGACAGTTTCTGTATGCTGTATTTCCATCAAATTTATTTAACAGCAATTTGAAGTACCTACCATCCCTAAAATAATGTCAGTATTCAGCTTACTAATCCACTTCCTCCTGAATATCTTCTGTTGTAATATGAACAATTGCATTTATAAGATTCCTGCATTGATTTATTTTAAGTCACTTCCATTAATGATTAATCTGGAAATCATTATAGCTACCTTAAAGTAGCTGTATATTATTTGATCATCTGATATATTTTCAAAATCCCTCAGTAAAGATGTGTGCTTGTCTTCCTATGGTGATCAGAGGAGCCTATGGAAAAGGGGAAGGAAAAACTGTAGGAGTCAGGGGGGATGGAGTACAATGAAAGAAAATAGCCCACAGAATTAAATAAGCAAGTCCCATATGAACTCACAGAGACTAAAGCAGTCTTATAGCAGGGCCTTCAAGATTCTGCACAGGATCTTCTATGTGTGTGTGTGTTGTGGCTGTTAGCTTGGCATTTTTGTGAGACTCCTAACAGTGGGTGCGGGTGTGTCTTCAACTATTTTGTGTGCTCTCGAAACACTTTCTCCAACTAGGTTTCCTTGTTTATCTTAAATAAGAGGGTTTTCCCTTTGTCTTATATATTGTTTTGTCCTATCTGGATGTTGTCTCTTGGAGGCCTGCTCTTTTCTGAAGAGGAAACAGAGGCAGAGTGGATCTGGGGGAGAAGGGAAGAGGACATATCTAGGATGAATAGAGAGAGAGGGAACTGTGTTTGGGATGACTGTATGAGAGAAGAAATTATTTTCAATATTTTTTAAAAGTATAAGGTGCATGCTTATTGGTGTGTTCAGCAAGCAAGGGTATCATGGATAACAGTATATGAGGTTTGACATCTTTCTAATGGAACTACATTTGGGGAAAATGTACATTCTAACCTCTAATTATGATTATTTTCCCTCAGTATTTAATTCCATCAGTATTACTTTATTTCTTTAAATGATGCTCCTTCTCATCATTATCACTTTCATATTTATGTATTTGTTGCCAATAAAAGTTCGCAGACTCTTAAGGTCCTTTTTGCCCTGTTTTAAATATGTTATTTTATTAATGAATTTCTAAGGAACTCAAATGGCAACAGTTACAAGATTTTTTTGATGACTATAAATGTAAAGGCTCTTCAACCTTTATATGTCTTTTTATGTCATATTCATTACATTCATCTTTTATTTAAAGGAAAGTTACTGTCTTGCACTGATTGATTCAAAATTGCATTGCTTTTAATTACAAAATATGTAATTTCCTCATCTCAGTTATTCCCAAGGAATCTTTGTTCAAGTCTTCTATTTTTAAATGCTTGCTATAAGTTAATTTGGACTTTATAGTTATCAGTTATTGGTGCTGGCAGCTATTCAAGGCATAGCATTGAAAAGAAAGAATAGTCTGTAGCAAGCTATCCTGAAAATAATTCATATCAAAGTGGGTCAAGGATAATGTGCTTCCAAAGTAGTTTTATTCTATCTATCCTACTTCTCAACCATATCTCTGGGTTTGTGATTTCTTAGTTTAATCTAAGACTCAGATCCATTAAATACAAGGGTATTATTATCATTAGATAAATCTTATTCATTTATAATTATGAGGGTCTCTGACCCTGCACATAAAAATATAATTTGTATATAAAGTGACAGCCTAATTTGGCTAGAGCAAGTCTCTGTGTAAGGTAATTACATGTGGTAATTTTGCATGAATGGAGATTGACTTGAAAGTGAATCCAATTTAGCAGTGAGGAGACAGAAGAAACATTTCACTGTGGGTTTAGAAGTCCCTTAAAGTGCTATTTTTTCTCTTGAATAATGATATTGCCATAGCAAGGATTTTTCAAATTATTTTATATTTGAGAGTGATTGTTTAAACTGAGAAAAATAAAGACAAATAGTTTCTTCTTTTTTTCTGGGAACAATTTATGATTCTATTAATTTTTACACACTAATTTTAGCTCCTATTTTCCTTCTTCTTAATGTTCTTAAATTAATATAGGCCACCTTACTCAAATCTATCCTTAGTTATATACTCAGTTGAAAACTGGTTTTTGTTCAGTTTATAAATCTTTCTGAGGTTTTAATTTAAAAAATATAATCTCTTTGATGTTTCAATAATTATTTATCTGAAAATTATTGCATAATACTACCAGTTATTGTCTGCAAATTTGAAGTAGGGACCTACAAGACAAAATGGCAGAAGTACTTCAAAGAAGAACTGAAAAATGACTTTATGCATTGCTTTTTGGTTGTAGATCACTAGGTAAGAAGTTCTTTGGATAAAGGTAATTGGAATTAGCCTTGTTGGAATTTTCTTTTCTTTCAGGTTATCATGAGTTTTTAGAATGCATTATTAGACTTTGGTATCAATCCAAGAATTGCCCTCTCCCTTAAGTTCTGTCTCTTTGATGGGGTTTATTTACATACAATGACTAGTCAAGTCTGTTTACTATTATTTATACCAAATTTATTTAAGTACTAGATTAATTATTATATGCAACCAGTAAATGCAAACAGCTCCTGGTTTGTGGTCAGTATATAGTACTTGAACTTTTCATTGATCATGAGCATCAGTGAAATATTGAAAAAAAAGGGGCCAAACTAAAGTGTATAGCATTAATGGGAATGAAAACATGGTGGGACGGTTCAGGGAGATTAATTGTAAAATCGTATGAACCAGACAGCTTGGTTTGGGATAATGCAAGCACCTGAGAAAGATCATGAAAGCCTAAATGTGATTCATAAGCAAGATAAACTGAAACATGAAAGCTGGGTACTCACTTTGACAGCATATAAATGCAATCATAGCCAAGGGTAGGAAATTAAGAATGGCGATTTTTAGATACATTTTTTTGTTAAATTAGTTAAGTATTTTTTCCCGTTTAATAACAGTTTCTGCTTCCTCCATCCTCTCCTCACAGTCCCTGATATCCAACCTCTGCTATATATTAACACTCCACTCTACAGAAAGTTTTATTCTCATTCAAGGTGCATTTGAAATGTCATAGTGAGGTCTCAGCTTGAAAAAAGTATTATGATTGTTTTGAATGCTAGATTACCACCTTATTTAAAGATAATACAGGAGATGTTTATCAACAGCTATATCTGGCTACTCAGAATCTATCTGTAAGCACCCTGGCAATCAAACCATTAAATTTGGTCAATTTATGATAATAACAACAACAAAATTATGAAAGAAATGCTGCAACTTCTAAAGAGGAAAGTTTGCTACAAGATATAACCACTATTTTTCAATATGTGCTGATCCAAATTAGACACAGTTTGCACATTCATAAGACAGGTTAATCACTATATAAACCCAGTCTTTTAATAGAGATATTAATGTGTTTGTAAGAATTATGAAAGACAGGGATATACATGGTTACTTTGCCTCTATTAAAAATGGGACAACTTATATCTTTCACAAGATGAAGTAGATTCTGGCTTTAAAACAATCAAAATTCTTAAAAAAACATTTGGGCTTGTGTGGGCAAATTACATCACTTCATAAAACCATACACACACACACACACACACACATATATATATATATATAAAATGGTGTTCCCAAAGAGATTAAATTAAACAAGTTGATGTTTAGAGATATGTAAAAAAATCTCAAGGCTGAATGTCATCTGATAATCCATGATGAATGTAGTAAATATTGTTATTGAATTGATCTTGATATCAATGGATAATATTCAATTTCAAGAAAAGATAAAAGTAATGGTATTTTATTGAATATAAAGGTGAGCACAATTACAGAAATCTGAGGAAAAGTGGAAATGTTAAATTAAAAAAAACATAAATTTTCTTGAGCTATATAAATAGTTAACACTATTCTAGAGAGGATACAGATGATCGAAAAGAAAATTTCAGCCTGGGAAAATAGCTCAGTTGGGAAAATGCTTGCCTTTCATTGCTCACATTCTCCATCAATTTCCAAAACTTACATGAAAAGTAAGGTGTCTTTATAGACAATCTTGATAAACAATAATCCCAGAGCTCTGGATTCCTCAGACTCATGGGTCAGGCAAGGTAGATTAGGTAATGAATTCCACATTAGAGACCCTGACTCATAAAACAAAATTTGGTGACTACTGAATGAAAACACCTGATATTGATCTGTGATTTCCACATGCAGTAACCCACATGTGAAACACACACACACACATACACAATACATTTAAACTTTTACCAAGAATTGGTGCTCAAAGAACCAAATACCATTGTAAACCACTGATTAGAATATGAAATACACAAAGAAAAATTAGAAGATAAATGTTTCCCCTGTATCTTAGTCATGTTTATTAATTTATAATTATAATAGATCATCTTTTAAGTTGACAGAATAAGACCTCCATGGTCTGTGACATGCAGGCTGCAAAGACTATGATGCATACACATTTACTTATCTTAAATTTTCTGAATATTTTGAGAATTTAAGAACATATGAAACATACAATGATAATATAATTTGGTTGTGTAAGGTCTAATAACCTATTACAATAAGGAATCATCCCCTGTATTCTTAAGTACATATGAAGAAATAAGCATAAAGACCTCTGGCTGTTTTAACAAATCTATGACCCACTATTCGGTAACTAATTGGAAATATTTTCCCCCTATTCAACAAAACATTTGTGTCAGATAGTTTACTATTTTTTAGTTAAATATGATCTAAAACGTATTTAACCTCTTTTTAAACTTGACTCTAATTCAACTTATATTAGTTTTCTTTGATAAGGACTATATTTTTGTATGGAATTCATTCAATCTTGGATGAAGAATTTGTAAATTAATAATTTTATAACCAAAGTAAATTTATTATGTCCAACAAAATTAAAAGTAGAACTCTAGCTACAGTTAATAGCGAAAGCATTGTTATTATTATAATGCAATAATCATAATGTTTTATTGCATATAAATATATCACTTTGTCTTGAAATTTTCTAGAAATATTGATCTTCTAAGACGATAATAATAAATTGTCAGAAGAGGGGAAAGAAATAGCTACCTTTTGGCTTTAGGAATAAAATAATTTCACAAAATGATTAATGAAAAACTAAAAGCATTTGCAGAAAAAAATAGAGATGGCCCATTAATATCAGGAACAATGTGTGAATTAATTTCCATGCAATCACCCTCTTGTTACATTCACATATAACTGAATATGTGATTTGACTTTTACTATACAATTTATATAACCTCTTTAAACTAAAGACATTTCTATATGACAGATTGTAGAAGAAGTGAAGTTAGCTGAGATTAAAGATTCGCAGTTTGATAATTTAACCTGAAAATATATAAGTAGTCAATATTTAGATTATAAAATCTTTACTACAATTTAGTTCACAGAATGATTATTTTATATTTAATTTTTCTATTTGTACATTTGTATATAAATTTTTCATGGTTCTTTGATGACTTCTCTTGCCATTATAAAACTGTGTAATTTCAAATGATTTTTGTCCAATTATTTGAATGTTTCCCTATGTATATTCCACATTTATTTTGTAATTGCAGTTTCCTTCTCCCAGACTCTGAAACATAAATGGATGTACTTTTCACTGTTTGTTAATAGAACAAAACAGGTACATTGCAGACTTTTTAAAGCTACATTCATATTTTGATGTAGGAGGTTCTTCTGTATATGTGTTGCTTTCATTGGTTGAATAAAGAAACTGNNNNCTTTTGATAGGGCAGCACTTAGGTAGGTGGAGTAGACAGAACAGAATGCTGGGAGGAAGAAGAGCAGTGTGGCAGACGCAATGAATCTCCTGCCTGAGACTGACGCTGGTTAGAATCTTTTGCGGTAAGCCATGACCTTGTGGTAATATACAAATTACTAGAAATGAGTTAAAACAAGATGTGAGAGTTAGCCAATAAAAGGCTATAGATAATTGGCCAGGCAGTGTGTAAATGAATACAGTTTCTGTGGTGTGGTTATTTTGGGTGTAAAATAGTCAGGCCGGACAGAACAAGGGGTCTGTGCTCCTCACAACCATATTTGATCATTTTTGCCCGTTTTATTTTTATTAAGTACAAGCAAAAGGGTTATGTAAACCTAACTAACCAGTTGGAAAGATGTCAGAAAATGGAAAGGGCTGTAATGGTAACATACAACACATAAGATTTGAACTATGGCACTAAGTTACATAACTATCAACCTTAAAAGGCTATGTAGCAAAGATCTACAGGTAACCTAGTAAATCTGAGTACATAAGAGGCTGTATTCCCTAGGGAAGAACAAACCATTTAGTTGTCCAATGCTACAAATGCTCATTATGTTCATTTTCTCTTTGGTCCAACCCCTTCTTTCACTAATGTCCTGTCCAAAATACCCTAATTGTCTCAAGTTTGTTTCATTTCTACTTTCTTTATATGTTTTTCTTATTTTAAAACCATTCAATTATTACTTTATTTCTATGCATATTTCTGTATGGGAGCAAGTGCCCATGTCTATGATAATTGTAAGGCCAGAAGAGGGCAAAGAACTTCCAGGAGCTGAATTTACATGTCATAACATGCAGCCCAACTGAATGATGAAAATTAAACTCTGGTCCTCTGGAAAAGCAATAAGCACTCCCTCATTAAGATAAGTTTTAGAAACTTCACAGTTCATAATTTCTTTTTCTTTGTTTATTTTCAAGGACAAGAACGGGGATATGCAAGCAAAACATTTTGGCTCATCAAAGGTGGCAATACTTATTTCTGTTCTCAGTGTAGAAATGTTTTAATGATCAATTAAATATGAGCAGTATGAGTGAAATGTTTTCACATATTCAAGTTCATAATGGGACAAAATAGCCTGAAGCATATTTTTAATTTTAAAACATAGAAACAAATAAAAGTAAAACATTAAAGTCAATATAAACATCTCAAAGATTTCTAATTCTGGTAATATTAGACACAGTTGGGTGTGAAAGAAACATTGCTCAATGGGAGTGAAAATCCATTTATAGTAAAAGGAAAATTATGTAGAATATATACTGCATAAAGCATTGTTTTAGATAATAAATTATTTCATTGAATGGAATTTTATAAGACATATTTTAGAAATATAAAATGATACATTATTGGGAAAGTCAAATCACTATATTAGTAATTATTAAAATTTCAAAGTGTTTTCATTTTTAAATGGAACTACTAATGCAATGTCATTATAAATAGACAGTCACTGGAAAACTATCTAGATTGTGATGAGGCACCACCATTCTAAAGTTTGAAGAGAGTGTTTCTTTTGAAATTCCTAAGTTATAATTTTGTGAGGATAGATGATGACAGTTAAGGGTTATCTATAAACAGATTTTTGATAGTGTTTAATTATAATTCTTTCTCATCCACATATCTGTATTGGGATTTCACATGACATTTTCTTCAAATATGAGCACCCGAAAAGCAAAAAAGCAAAACAAAACAAAACAACATCAACAACAATAAAAAAAGAGACTAGGTCACATAAGCAAATATTGCTTTTATCTGTATGTATTCATTTGTGGAGTGAAAAAATCATATTTGGAAGCTTAGTTATCATATTTAAAGAAAGTTGGACAAAGAACCTTAAAAAATTAGAGGCTATGGATTAGAGGCTTGGACTTTCCACAGTGCAGTGTGACTTACACTCTCTGAGGATTGGACTGGGAGGGTATGTGGAGGGAATTGGGGGAGAGGAAGGAACACGGAAAATTGGAATGGTATGTATAGTGAAAAAGATAGTTTGTTTTCTTTTTAACAAAAATAAATATAAACAAAAAAATTAGAAGCTAAATTTTTTTCTCATTAAAATATTGTGATAAAGAAATTATAAAATGAATTGATTGTTTTAAGCAGTGACAATGGAGAATGGGTGTAGATATAATCAAGATACACTGTATGAAATTGAATTGAAGATTGAAAAAACAAATGTTTCTAAAAGACAATATATTGAATATATTAGAGAAGAAACTATTCATTAGTCACTTATAGGTATTTGATCTGTTTTATGACTTTTTATTAAACAATATCCATGACAAAAATTTCTGTAAGACTTAGAGCAACATTAATATATGAATACAAATATAGACATTTACATATTCCCATTACTGCTGTTGGTTGTGATTTTACTCTGGTTTCTAGGCATCTGAGATTAGTCTAGGTGCTGATTTCTGGATCTGTTGAGCAGGTATTTTGTTCCTTATTTTCTATTTCCTCTCTGGATTTTCAGAGAGTGTGACAGCTGTGTGTTGGCTGTTTTCCTGGCTTGCTCAGCTGACTAGTAGTTTTGATGGCTGAGATTCTGGGATAAGTTGGGAGAAGGAACATTGGAGTTGGTCTTTGTGATGTATTGGGTTTGTGATCAGAGAGAAACAGGAGACCACAGCAAGTTTTCTGCTGCAGGCCTGAGAATGAGACTGGGGGAAATTATATCTCAGGAACAGTAGGAGAGGTATGAGGTATGGGTCTACCACCAACTTACTTCTTGCCTAGGAGGAACAATCCTAGGAGTAGCAGAGAGTGCCTGCTGGGGTTAGGGCCTGGGATAAAACTACCAGTTTGGGGAGGGAAAATAGGAGGATATGGTCTGTGAAAATGCACAAACAGTCCAGGCTGTTGTTAAGACAAAAGTTTGCTCTCCCCAAACTGACAGTGGGGGCCCCACAAACTCCTAACAACTTATTAAATATGGGG
This sequence comes from Bramus lutescens, assembly GCA_001685075.1. Taxonomy (NCBI): domain Eukaryota; kingdom Metazoa; phylum Chordata; class Mammalia; order Rodentia; family Cricetidae; genus Bramus; species Bramus lutescens. Next base: position 94,546 of record LOEQ01004925.1, on the reverse strand, counting down.
AAGTCCATGATACCTTCACCCGTAGATTCTTGTTTCTTTGGTGTGCAAGGTACTCTGTAGACTACTTAAGGAGAAATGTGGTCACCAATCCAGCCTCAAAACCTCTGACTTTGTCCTGCAATTTGTTCTACCTGTGAAATATGCTAGACAGTCGTGGCAAAGAACTCATGGGAGTAGCCAACTAATGTCTGATGTAACTAAAGACAAACTCCACTCCACCAGAAGGACCCCATGACACCCATGACACTACTTAGGTAACCAAAACCAGAGATTAGATAGCCCAGAATCCTGGAGGAAACCAGTCATTAATTGTTTAAAATTAAAAAAAAAGTATCAATCAAATGACTTCCTATTGTTATTCTTCTATACACAGTGATCATCTGAGTTTTTTCCTCTGTCAATAGGTGTGAACAGCTGTAGAGATCCACAGAAACAAATTATGGCAAGAGAGCATCTAAATGGGAGATCTTCATAGGGTCTCTCCCATCAAAACTGAAGGAACTTTGAGGGAGAATAGAAAGATTCTAAGAACCAGAGAGGATGGAGGACACCAGAAGGACAAGGCCCTCTAAATCAACTGAGAAAACCTCTTATGTGCTAACAGAGACTGAAGCAGCAAGCCACAGGATCTTCACCAGGTCCTCTATATAGTAAAGCAGTTAGCTTACTATTTTTATTTGACTTCTGAGTGTGAGCACGAGTGAGTCTCTGATTCTTGTGCCTGCTCTTGGTACTCTTTTTCTCTAATTGCCTAACTTCAATATTATAGTTTTTGCTTCAGGCTTCATCTTCTTATATTTTATCATGTCATGTTTGGTTGTTAACTTTTAGAAGCCCATTCATTTCTAGTGAGAGACAGACTGTAGATCTGGGGGGGAGAGAAAATGTGGAGGGACTAAGAGGAGTAGAGGGAGGTTAAACTATAATTAGAATATATTGTGTTAGAAAAGAATCTACTTTCAATAAAAGGGAAAATGGGGGCAAGGATGTTTAGAAGATAGTTTGCCATTATATCCACTTAGCAAGAGATTAGTAGATCCCTTTATGTAGCCCTAAGACCTTCCTAACCGTGGAGTTCTGTTGAAGTTTAGAATAAAGAAAATGAACTTCTCCTATGGAGCGGATCTCAAATCACATCACTGTGTGGATTTTCTAATTCACTCAACACTATGCCACTATTGCATTAGTAGATATTATACAATCAAAATTTATAGTTTTTTTTCTATCTCACAGTTGCTGTCTTTGTATTTGTCAGATACATCAGCCTCTATTATGCCAAGATACACTCATGCCATCCATAGTATCTCCATGGAATTCATCATGAAGGCATGCTGAATTTTGTCAATGGCTTTTTGTCATCTATCGAGATAGTTTGTGACTCTTATTCTTAAGGTCATTCATGTGATAAATTATGGTTATATTTATAACCATAATTATATTTATAATTTTTATCTATATCTGGTACTGTTATTACTATAATTCTAGATCCATAAAATACTTTGGAAGTGTTTCTTCATTTTTTGTTTTATAACACAAATATAGAATAATTGGTTTTAGTTCTACTTTAAAGGACAGAAAGAATTCTTTAGTTTGACCATATAGTTTGGGGCATATTTTAGTTCTGAAAATTTTAAATATTGTCAAAATTATATTGCTTTTTGGAGCATTATCTAAATATTTTAAGGGTAACTTGGCTTAATTTTAGTAGGTCATATGTACCCAGGATTACATATATTTCCTTTAGAATTTCTGATTTGGTAGAATGTAAATAATTAAAGTATGTCTTGATGACTTTCTGAATTTCTTTAAAGTCTGTCTTCTCTTTTGATTTTGCTTAAATTGTCAAAAACATGTTAATTACTTTTATATTTCCAAAGAATCAAAACTCAATTTTATTGAAAAAAAATAATTTTGTTGTTGTGTGGTGCATATCTGTCCTGATGTGATTATTTCTTTTTGTGTCTTTCTTTTGGATTTATTTGCTCTTGCTTATCCTGGACGTTAAAACATATCATTGATCTATTATTTTGAATATGTTGTTTTCATTTTCATTCACTTCCACAAAATTTTTAATTTTCTCATTGAGATTTTCAATGACCCTTTCATTTAACAGTGCATTGTTAAATATGTATATTTCTGTAAGTTCTTATCATGTATTTAAAATTAATTCACTGTGGTCATTTAGAATACAAAGTTACTCCAATTTTTCCAAAATAATTAAAATTTGTTTTGTGTCCTAATATGTGATTTATGCCTGAATAAATCTCATATACTGCTGAGAAGAATTTTTTATTCTGCAGTATTTGGGTGGAACACTCTATAAGTAACTGCTAAATCCATTTGAGCTATGGTGTTTTTTGGCTCCACCACTTCTGTGTAATTTAGATAATGTGTCTCTTGATGAAAGTAGGTTCTTGAAGTAATCTTTTACTGCGTTAGAGTTAACTGGCAATTTATATTTAGTAGTACTTGCATTATGAAATTGGAGGTATATGTTTTCAGGTCATAAGGTCATACACATTTAGAATTGCAATGTATTGGTCTACATGTATTGGTCTCCTAATGAGGATGATTTGCCCTTCTTTGTCTCTCTGGCTTATTTTAATCTGAATCTTCAAATATTAAAATAGTGGCATATGCTTGTTTCTTAGTTTTACTGGTATTAAATACCCCTGTCTATAAATGCTTTCTAAAATAGTGTATATCAATGACAGTGTAGTATAATTTTTTGGAGGATAATAAAATTAAACAAGAAAATATTCTATTTGCACATCTGGTCTGATACTTTGTTCTTTCTGATTGGGAATTAAGACAATTAACAATTACTGTATAATAGAAAATGGTGCTTAATTCCTGTCATTTTGTTTATTTTACACTAATGATGCATTAGTAACTCCTTTGCTTCTCAAGTGTATGGGTTTTGTTTTGTTTTGTTTTGTTTTTTGATATAGTGTTTCTTGCTTTGAAGTCTGTCCTGGAACTAGCTCTTGTAGACCAGGCTGGCCTCGATCCACCTGCCTACACCTCCTGAGTGCTGGGATTAAAGGCATCTGCCACCACCATGCAGATGCTTGTTAAGTGTTTTAATATCATAAACTATTTCTCTGTACAGTTTTTAGTGCATTTATCTTTCTCTTCAGCCAACAATGTTTTTTCCAGTATCCTCTAGTGTTCAGTTACTTGTCATAAATTCCTTTAGCCTGGTTTGATCATGGAAAATATTCCATGTTTCCCTCAATTTTGAAATATTTCTTTTGACTAAAGTAGTTTTGATAGGCAGCTATAGAATTTCAGTACTAGAAGCATTTGTTTCCAGACCTTCTAGCTTTTTTTTCCATTGAAAAATCAGCAGTATAATAATATATAAGTCTTTGTATGTGATTATTCCTTTTATTTTACAGCTTTTGGTATCATTTTTTATTCTGTACATTTGGTTTCTCTTATATAATTGACATGGTTGTTTGTTTTCTTAGTCTGTGTATTATGTATTATGTGTCTCTCATCCTTTGATGAGCACCACTTTCTTTATATTTGGAAAACTTTCTTTTATGAGTCATATATATATATATAACATTATTGATGGGATATACTTTTTTAAAACATAATTCACACATTTTATCTTTTTTGTGTCCAAAGTATCTCACTATTCTGTTTATGATTATATTTTTATTGATATTTTCTTGGGTGAAATGATTCATTTCCTACGTATCAAATGACTGCTTAATCAAAAAAAATCCTCTTCTCACTTTGGTAGCACATATAGTAAAACTGGAACCGTACAGAGAAGATTAGCAAGGCCCGTGAGCAAGTATGACACACACAATTTTGAAGTGTTTCATATTTTAATTAACAACCATTGGTCATTAATACCTCTTAATATCAATGAACACAATTCACCTATAAAAATACAGAGACTAAGAGAGTGGATACAATAACAAGATCCAGCCTTCTGCTGTATAAAAGAAACACACCTCAACCTCAAAGACAGACATTGCCTCAGAGGCATTGAGTAAAAACAATTCAAATCAAATGGACCTAATATACAAGCAGGTGTAGATATCCCAATTTCTAACAAAATAAATTTAAAAGTAAAATCAATCAGAAGAGATGGAAAAGGACACTTTATACTCATAACAGGAACAATCCATCAAGATGTAGTATCAGTCATGAACATCTTTGACCCTAATACTAGAGTACCCACATATGTAAAAGGAACATTACTAAAACTTAAATCACACATCAAACCCAACACACTAATAATAGTAGGACATTTCTTTGACTTTAATTAAATGATTATATTGGTAATTTGCAAACAAACTTATTTTCAAATATTCCATTCTCATTGTTCAAACTAAGTTAAGATTACAAAAGTATATAAATTTATTTTTCAATATGTATTATACTGGGGATGGAAAGATGGCTCAGCAGTTAAAAAAGCATACTGCTCTCATGGAGGACCTGAGTTTAGTTCACAGCACCTTCACCATGTGTCTCAAAATCTCTGTAACTCTAGGAATTATGAAGCTATGACTTTTGTAAATAACTGCACTCATGCGTATGTGAACATGAACATAATTAAAATAAAAAGAAGCCTTTAAAATTCATGTTTTTGCTATTCACCTATAGCTAAAAGCAATTAATTAAAATGAAATATTAACGAAATTAAAGGAAAATTTATTGCTATAAATCAAGTAGCTCACAGGTGTATGTTCTTTATTTCTAATATTCCACAAATATAATACATGTATTAAAATTATTTCAAAATTTAGTGTAAACAAATACTATCTTCAAGTTTATAATAAATGATTTCATGGTAGACTTGGGCATACCCATCTTAGAAGACAAAAAAAAATTGCATGTTTTAATTTAAAACACTTTTTCATTCGTAGAAAAAATATTTTATATACTGAATACTTAGGCTAAATTTAGGTATGTTGTGGTTATTCACGTCATAATAGAAGATGAGGACATTATCTAAGATATTTTCAGTAGTAAAATTATCAGTAGTGGTTAAATTTATAATTTTATATGCACTTTAATCTCTACATTCAGACTATAAATGCACTATATTTTGTAAGAAAACCAGTGTCTTTAATCACCATTCTTGGAGTGAGAAAATGAATGGAGAGAAACAAAACATGAAACTAGAAAATATGATGAAAAATGGTGAAGGCATATTCCACAGAGAGCGAAAGAAGCAGTCAAAACCATACATATGAAGTGTTGGAAACTCCAGACCTTAAGTGATACCAGGTGACATGACTTCTATCAACATTTTCAGAGCAAAAGGAAACTTAAAGATAATTAAGAAAACTAGAAAAGGTGTTATGCATGCTGATAATTATTAAGTAATGTCCTCATCAGTTGGTAATATGATGAACTTCAAAGAATTGTATCTGAAAACTAAGCTTTTTAGACACCTTTTTCTCATTCTCAAAAATAGAATATAGGCTAGATAGACATTGAGAAGATTCACATGGAGTGTGTTAAGCATAACTAGAGGTCTAGAACATGATAACAGAATTTTAATAATATAAATCACATGGATTGGCAGAGATGAAGAGTTTAGTAAACTATAGAATGGATTACTCAAATACAGTGGAGAAGTCTAGGCCCAGATTACTGCCTAGGGTCATGTCTGTGTCTGTGGCCCTGAAGTGGCCAGGGTCTGAGTTCATGTCCATAATTCCTGTTAGCACCAAGGGCTTTGCAGTTGCCCAGCATCTGGTCGGTCACCTGAGAACACATTGTTGTTTGAGGGCCATGCTGCCACCAAGGCCAGGGAGCCAAGCTTCTGAGGGCCATGTCTGGGCCCATGGTCCCACTACAGCTGGGGTCCGTGATAATATCCATGGCCTGTGTTAATATAGGGGGTCATTGGAACCATGTTGTACTGAGCTAGCCCTGCCCTTCACCTGCCCTGGATAGCTGGTTCAGCCCCTTTTTGATATTGCAGTAGTAGAACTAGAAGTGTCCCTAATGGGATAACTGGCCCTACAATTGGGAAAGATGGCCCCATCCCTCATCACAGGTATAAACCTCATATGGGCAGCACATTAGAGCTGTCCCTGTTTTGGGGGTGCAGGTGAGGCAACTCTAAAAGCATGAAAGCAGGAGAGCTGACCTTGCTCCCTCAGGGTCTGCCACGGGGGTGACATGGATGAGGGAAATATACTTTCCCCTTTTCACTCAGGATCACAAGATTGGGAAAGCTAACCCTGAGCTTCAGCAGCAGCAGCACACAAGAGATTAGGCTCTGCACCCTGTCTGGGCAGAACACTAAAGCTGACCCTGTTGTGGGGATGCAAGTGAGCCAGCTCTCAGAGCATGAGAGTAAACTCTGATCCCCTCATCTGCCATGTGGTGGCAGGAGTGAAGGAAAAATGCCTTCAATACCACCCAACTCATGTATCCCTCAATACCTGCAGCAGATGAGAGAGCTGACCCAAAGGTCATAAGAGTGAAAGAACTATTCCTGGCCCTCACCAGCTGCAACACACAAGAAAGTGGCCCTTGCACCCTGCCTGGGTAGCACACTAGAGCTGACCATGTTGGCCAGGGTTGCAGGTGAGCCAGCCCTGAGTGTTTGAGAACAAGCGAGCTGACACTACCTTGTAACTGGAGGTTTCTTTCCTGCCCATCCATTACCCAATATCCTCTCTGAGGCTTAGTATTAATTATAAACTATTTGACCTACTAGCTCAGGCTTATTATTAACTAGCTCTAACCACTTAAAATAACCCATTTCTATTATTCTATATTTTACCATGAGGTTTGTGGCTTGCTTTCCCAGGGGCTGCTGGCATCTCTCCTCTTTCCCTGTATCTTTTCTTGTATTTCACACAAAGCTCTATTCTACCTGCCTGTTAGCCAAATCAGCTCCTTTATTAACCAATGGCAATAAAATATATTTGCAGCATATAGAATGGCATGCAACATCACCCCCTCCAATGTTATTTACAGCAATCAAGATAGATGGCCCTGCACCTTCCCTGGGAAAAACAGTGGAGCTGGCCTTGACAGTATGAGTGTGGGTGAGTGGATCTGAGGATTTGAGAACAGAAGAAATGCTACTGTTCCTTGATGTAGGCTACATTGGGTAAGTTAGCCAAGGAGTGCTGGAAAGCTTACCTGGGTAGAGATGATGATGTACAGCTGACAGGCTGACCAATCCTGGTACCATCCAGGCTACAGAACCCTCTCTGTAAGTTGGCATATCCCAACATCTATATCATCTATGAACTATAGGAGCATGTGAAGGGGATGTACCTACTGATCTAAAACCAAAGGATTTCTAAGACACAGGACAACAGGATATCCAAAATGAGCCTCAGTAAGAGCTTCAGTATCAATGATATAGCAGAAATCAGAAGCCTTCAGCCAAAACCATTACTCCAATGACTCATGGCAATGAACAGTTACTTGCAAGTAAAGATGCATGGACTAAAGGGCAAAATGGGTAACTCAACAGGCGATACAACAGCTTCCATGATGATATTCTTCTCCTTTTTTGTTTTGTTTGTAATATTTGATCTTTGGATTTACTTTTAAATTTAGTTTTATTTTGGTGGGGGCAGAGGGAGAAAACAAGGGAATGAGGATATAAGTGGGATCAGAATGCATGATAAGAAATAAAAAAGAATCAAAAGTTATAACCTTTAAAAAAGAAAGAAGTTATACTGGAGGTATTTTGCAAAGTAGTAGAAGAGTCATAAAACCTCTATATTTCATATTTGAAGTTATTTTGAATACTAATTAGCAAATATGATAGGTTCAATGATATATTAAAGCATTTTTACATGAAGATATTTTCATTCATTCATACTTTAATTAAAAAATTCTCTATACAAAATAATCTGATGGGCAGTGATGGATGATACAACGTTCAAAAATATAAAAACTGAAATCTAAATCTTTATTCATGCCTAATGAAATAATACAGGTAAAAAATAATTTAAATATATAGCATACCAGAATTTTCTGCAGCATGGGAGGCAGACACAGAATCATCTCATGGGCTTTAATTAAATAGAAGAATCATTAGCCTTTACTGCTGGATGTTATGAAAGCATACTTTAATAAGTGCTATGATACGTGGGCATTGTCTTAGAATATAATGTCTTAGTGCCTTGTGTAATGCCTAAAACCATATGCAGTTGGTTACCATTGAGTATGTGCTGCTAAGTGGGATAATGAGCATTACAAACATGCTATATTTTTAATTGTCAAAACAAAGATAGCACAGTAGCATGGATGTCATAACAAACAGATATTATGTATTCTTATTCTTTTTTAATCTTTTGCTTGTAGAAATCATAAACACAATTAATCTGTGGATTTCTTGTGTCTGTGGCAGTGAATATAATTAATCCATAGGCTTTCTTCTCTTTCAGCAATGCATTTAAGGAACTTTTTGGTTTCCAGCGTGGAAGAGACAATGATACAGGTTGCTGTTCATGAATCACCTTCAGTTTAAATGAAGCCAGACTGCTATCATTTCAAGCATCAGTGTACCCAATAGCATTTCCATGTAATTATATGAATATATATAGATACAATTTGCCTTGTCTAAGTTTATACTCAGACATGACTTACTACATGTCAGGGAGTCCATAATTCTCCTATGTAAAACACACAAAAATCTATTTTCATTAACAAGAGCCTTAGTATGCACTGCAATGAAAAATACAAAGTTTCTATACTGAAAAAACATTTCCACTTATTTATTTTTAATATAGAATAGGAAGGAACATCACTAGCATGAAGAAAAGAAAGGCCAACATACAGTATATATGTA
>LOEQ01004925.1:46748-62688 GCA_001685075.1 Bramus lutescens | reverse complement strand
TGGGACGTTTGGGATAGAGGAAGGATGGTTATGGGAGCAGGGAAGTAGATATCTATTTTTGCTTTTATAAATATGTTACTAAAATACAAGAAAAACACCTTAAATTCGCCATCATAATTTTTTACAGAAGTACATCTCATAGACAAACAATGTTGATCCAAGAGGACAAGGAGTTACTTGACAAAAATCATAGTGCTAATCATCATTAATCTCACTATGAGTTATTGGTCAAGAGGGTCCCTGTGGTACGAAAATCAAGACAGATTATTGCCATTATTCTTTATTACTCATTATAAAATATCTTTAAAACAGAAGGAATGACACACTTTGACTACTTAATAAATAGAAATCAATATTTATACTACTATAATTTCTTCTGTATCACTACAATGTATTATGAAGCCTGCTGGAAGAAAGGCAGCAATGGTCTTTTACAGCACAGGACTTTGAATGGTAAAATATTAATCTGCAAGGCAAGATGTGTCTACTGGTGCAATAGTGGCATAATAGTTTATGGGAACAACCAATTGTTCTATCAGTTTGATTTTATTTCTGAACCACAGAAAATAATTAGTGCTTCATACATGGACAAAAACCATGGCTGGGAAAGCTATAGGCCCTAAAGGACAAAAGTTTCATGTTGTTCTGATAAGTGACAATGCAGTCATGTGGTCTTCAAAATCTTTATGTCTATACCATGGATTAATGCTGCTCTTAACCTTAGTCAAAGAAGCCTCTTACCACAGTGAGTAATGAGTAATGTGGAAACTTATAACTACTCTACTGCCCAGAAAAACACAATTGTGTGTGTTCAGTCATAAAGGGAGGATTACCACCCAAGTCTCTGAATGAATTGCAAATAAACTGGTAGAAAGAATGTAAAGAGTTAGGGGCTGTAAGAGTGCTGTGCTATGAAAGTCTGATGTCTGAACATGGTATGGCTGTTTAAAGCATGAATTCATTGCAGCAGTTATTAACTGCCCAAGAATTACACAAGGCTAAAAGAGTAACAAATACTAATATGAATAAGGGAGGGTATCCAGGGGTCCCACCTTTAGCTGATGATCTGATACTGAAGGAGGAAGAATCTCTTTTCTTTGAAGGGGATATTGTCATTAGTGCAGTGAATAGCATATGTGCATGTACAGCAATAAATAGAATTAGTAGATTTTTGAAAACTGACAAATTAGTAGAAGAGAGGGAACATGTGTTGAGGGGTGCTGAAGTGAGGGAGTGGAGGATGGAAACTAGCAAGATGCATTTTTAAATGTACAGAAATAAAAAAATTCATATGTTGTGGAATATTTGTTTACCCTATGTAAAGATGTTTCACTGTGATTGGTTTAATGAAGATCTGAATAGCCAATAATTAGTCATAAGTGACTAGAATGGGACTTTCCAGAATAGAGAAGAACTCAGGATGAATCTAGGTGTACAGGAGAAACTGAAGAATTCAGGCATATGGTATAGAAGACAGGAAGTGAACCACATGGTAGAAGATAGATTAATAGAAAAGGTTAATTTAAGTTATAAGTGAAATTACCTGGTGCAAATGAGAAAGAGACATGGAATGCCCACAAACCCACCTAGAAGTTTATTAGAGGGAAGTGTGCACAATCCTGGAGATCGAGGTGCAGAGAGAGAGCAAAAGATGGTCCGTCCAGCTTTTAAAGGCTACCTGGCACATGCGCACAGGGGTTGGAGTGACTATGTCACACTGATGACATAGATGATGGGTGACTCATGCATGCACGCAAGGGTTTATCTGAGTCATATGTGTATGTAACCACACATACATACAAGTGGGTCACATGGGGCCTGGATGACAGACAAATCACGTATATGCGCAAGGGTTTAGCTAAGTCATATGTGAATGTAACCACGCATGCGCACATGTGGGTCATGCAGGGCCTTTTGTGCCCGAGGGCCTGACCGTATGTGCTTGCCTTTAGAACCCTGAAATACAGCCTTATCTGTGGCTGAAGGAAGAGTTACTTGGTGAAAGGCCTAAGCTTTCATAATTATTAAAATTCTCAGTTGTGATTATTTGTGAGCTGGTGGCCCAAAGACAAGTCCAAATATATGTATTTTCTGCTGAATAACAGGAAATCATTAGCACTACAGTTTTTTTGTTTGTTTGTTTTTGATTTTGATTTGATTACCCTGGGATATTACATACAAATTTTTGGTATACTCACAACATATTGTCATCAGTAATGAACTTGCTCTGTAGACTAGGCTGACCATGAACTCAGAAATGCACCAGCCTCTGCCTACTGAGTTTTGGGATTAAAATACCACCACACCCAGCTCTAAATTTTTCTTTAGTTCCTTTTTACAAGTTGGAAACTTAGCTGGGTGGTATCTTGCCTTGAGGTTACCACTCCCTTTATTCAATTTATTTGTTTGTTTATCTCCTTTAATGCAAGACTTAGCTCTATTCTACTTCCTGGTGTTTCTTTTCTCTTTAAAACTCTTCAGACACATTTTGTATTTTTGCTTTCGTAACTTTGTCCTTTTCTTTATAAATCTTCCTTAGAGTTAACACTAATAACTACATGACAGAGTCTATACTAGGCTGTTTTGAGATTTCCTCTGCCAACAGAATTAATCCAAATATCTTCACTTCAGCCTCAGGCAGACTCTTTGGACACAGGGAAAAAGTAGTCACATCCTTCACCAAAACATCACAAGAGAAATATCTGGGGCACAGATTAAATTTTCCTCTGAAATCTCTTAATCTAGTTACCTACATGTCAAATCACACTCAATAACACCCTCTTCCATCTCCTTACTTGAGTGACACATTAAGTAGCACTTGAAGCACTCAAATGATTTTCTGCTCCACAATCCCAAGGTCCATAGTCCTTCAAACAAAAGTATGGTCAGGCCTATCACAGCAATATCCCACTATTGGTACTAACTTCCAGCTTACTTAGGGTTTCTCTTGCTATGAAGAGACACCATGACCGTGCCAACTCTGACAATAGAAAACATTTAATTAGGGTCACTGCCATTTTAAGAAGTTTAGTTAAATTATCATCATGGTTTCAAATGGTGAGATGTAGGCAGAGATAGTGCTGGAGACGTAGCTGAGTGTCTTGCATCTTGACTTCCCAGCAATGGGAAGTGAACTGTAGTACTGGGTGATGCTTGAGCATATGTGAGACATCAAAACACACCTCCATATGGATACTCTTCCTTCAAAAAGGCTAGACCCACTCCGAATTAAACTTCCTAATAGTGCCACTCCATTTGGGAGCCATTTTCTTTCAAACCACTATACTTAGAGATATGTTAGATGTTTTGTTGTGGTTCTAAAGGGGTATTTACATATTATTTCTCAATTTTTAGCTTCTTGATATAACATAATTTCCATTGTTATATCTTCAAATCATCTGACAATTTTAAGCCATGCAAATCCTTTTAATCTTTTATTTACAAAAAGTACTTGTTTATAGTTTCTCACCTTTTAATTCATAGTGAACAAAGATTCCTGGTATTTAGTCAGCATACTTTAAAATTCTTGCATGCTAATTCAAATACTTGGGTCACTCTCCAGTCAGTTTCTAATGAATTTCATTTCTCCTGAAATATGATTAAGTTGGCTTGTGTTTTCAACACTGTAAATGAGAAAATTCTAGATTTTGTGTTATACAACTGAGATGATATTTTTCTTTAATTAATGAATTTTGTTGAATTCATATAGCTAACTGTGTCTTGACATGAAACTCAATTGTTACAAAATGATTTTATCTGAGTTATTTGGAATTTACAGCACAAGTGTGATATTAAGACAATATTTCGGGCAGAATTGGAAATAGAATATCTCACTCCCCCTTTCTTATTACTTCTTTTGGAATGCTGAGTTAATTGTTTTTAGTATATACCCAGAATTTTGCTTTCTAGATCATCTTAATTATGTGTTAGCTTACATGTTGGCTATTTGTAGGTCTTCTGTGTAGAAATATCTACAAATGTGCTTTGTCCATTATTAATAGTATTTGTTTTCTGCTTTTTGAAATTATTTATATTATAGCCCTATAAATATGGAGAAGTTAAAAACATTTGGTTTACTTGATCATTGCTTTGCTGTTTATTTTCTTGAATATAAAGATGATTTTATAAGTATGATTCCATCTTATTGCCTATTTTTGCTTTTGCTTTCAAGGTTTTTATATCACATTTAAGAAATCCCTATTCAGACCAATGTCACAGCATATTTTTCTGTGTTTGTTTAAAAATTTTACAGGTTCATATATCATATTTAAGCCTCTATGTCACTATGAGTTTATATTTAAATGGGAGTGAAATAGAGATAAAATTTCATTTTACATGGAGATATCCAGTAAATCAAATATCATTTAATGATGCCTACAGCTTGCCTAATTTTTTATTGGCACCTTTGTCAAATAATAATTTTTCATAAAATGATTAATTCCAATGCATTATGTGTTTGTTTTAAGCTTATACTATGATGCTTTGATTGTTTTAATTTGTGGTGCATTTTAAAATGTGATAGTATGATAAATTTGGGACTGTTCTTTTAGGTCAGTATTAATATTTTTCAGCTGTTTTGAAAAAATATTTCATATTTTTATTTTCTTGTGGTACACTTATGCTTGCTTACATGCATACTATTGAATAAGTATGAAACTTAGAGAACAGTCTATTCTATTTTTGGAACTTGCAGGTAATGGGAATTAAGCTGAGGTCATCATGCTTGGGAGCAAGTATTTTAACCAACTGAACCATCTCAGAAGAACCTGTATTGGAGGCTAAAACTGAGGAAGTGTAGGGGTAACTATATATAGCACTAGAATGCTTGATAAAAATGTTAAAACATCGATTGTTTTATAAGCATATATATATGTATATATATGTGTGTGTGTGTGTGTGTGTGTGTGTGTGTGTGTGTGTTTTACCACACATTGAGGGGATAAAACTCCTTCCAAATGACAAACAAACTTTTTTTATTTTTCTATGTATTGAAAATAGATTCTTTTCTCATACAATCCTTCCTAACCATAGTTTCCCTTCCCTCCACCATTCTCAGTTGTGCCATCCCTCCCCACCTTCCCTTTCTCACTATATCCACTCCCCCTCTCTTTCTCTTCAGAAAAGAGAAGGCCTCCAAGAGGAAATAGCGAACATGACAAACCAAAATACAATAAGAATAGGCAAATCCATTAGACTAAGGTTGGACAATGCAACCCAACAGAAGTAAATTATTTCTAAGAACAGGCAAATGAGTCAAAGACATACCTATTCCCACAGTTACAAATCCCTCAAAAAATACTAAGCTAACAGTAACAACATATACTCAGACGACCTGGTACAGACCTTTGCAGACCCAACGCTTGACCCTCCAATCTCTGTGAGTCAATAGGTGTCCTGCTTTCTTGATTCAGTGGGCCATGTTCTCTGGTTTGCTGCACCCCATCTGACTCCTACAAATCTTTCCTTTCCTTCTTCCATGGGTTTCCCCAATATCCAAGGGTAGGAACCTGATGGAGACCTCCTATTTAGACTCTCCCTCTGCTTAATGTCTGGTTGTGGGCCTTTGTACCCACACTCATCTGCTGCCAGAGGAACCGTCACTAATGTTGACTGGTTTCAAAGTGATAAATGTTTATTGTCTGAATTGTTGTTCATGTAGATCACAAAGATTTCCAAAAATGCACACTACTGCCATTGTTCTTGGCTTCCAAAGAAAATTCAATAGTAAGACATTTTAATGAACATATCACACATAGTCATGAAGAATGTAGGAATCAAATTGATACTGACCTAGAAGCTTCCTCTCTATTGGCTCCTTTCATAATGTTGAAGAGTAATATGTAACTGGCTGGGGAAAGAAGAAATAAAAAAATCTTACCCCCATATGAACACTGTGTTATAGAATAATAAGCCTGGTAAAATATACCCATTAGAGCAATAGTATACCAGCCATTATTGAATAACTAACAAGGCCCATTATATAAGAGGGAGCTTATATTTTTAGTTGTGAGCCTAGGTTTTAATGAGTGAATCATCCCAACTTAACGCTGAGTAATGGTAGTGCATACTTTTAATTCCAGCACTCAGGAGGCAGAGGCAGGCAGATCTTTGTGATTTTGAGGGCAGCTTGGTCTACAGGGGAAGTTCCAGGACAGACTCCAAAGCTACAGAGTAACCCTGCCTCAAAAAAGCACAAAAAAAGAGGGAACTTATGCCCAGTATTGTAATGGTGGCTAAGAATCTGTGCATGAGTATGCCATATGCCCAAGGAGATTACCTACTACTAATAGTTTCTAAATGGATACAGTATCAAATCAAACTGTCTCCTAAATAGTTATCTGTATAGTCATAGATTGGTGCAGTTCTCATGTCTCTTAGATAATTTCCTTTTGCATTGGATATCAGTTAACGCAGTGACTTATAACTGGTCAAAATGAAAAGAATAAGGGACTATGAAATATTCAGCCCAAAATGGAATGTATGCATAACAGCTTCATTGCCAAGGTTCACAGAACATTGTTTAAAAGGTAGGATGAAAGAATGTAAGAACAGGAAATGGAGCAGAATGCTATAAAATAAGGCCTTGTTGCACATCAAGGCCACCATACTCATACACTCATAGCATCTGTTGTTATGTGCATAAGACCTACACAAAATAAAATCAATCAATATTCCTTCACGGATGAGTATCATACACAATTAACTGAATAGAAATTGTGAAAATATCATTTCTGGGGAAAGGAGAATCATTTTTCTTCAATATTGTGAACCCTGGTATGTAGTTCATATAGGCAATAAGGATTGGGTAATTAAAAGAAAAGAAGGTAGGAAGTTGTTATGGGGATATTTGGTGAGATACAGAAGAAATTGTAATTGGCAGAGTGTTGAGTATCATCTAAACTGTTGTATCCATATATTGGATCCTCAATAATAAAGAAAAATTATTAGTAAAAAATATAAAATAAAAAATGGTCTTGTCTAAAATATCTTAGGAAATAAATTAGAATGTAAACCTATCGCATGTGAATATGGTCAAATGCTATGGCGAAATATCGCTAAATTGGAGGATGTATATTATCCTTTTTCATTTTTCTTCTCTGACCTCATGACTATAGCTTGTGAATAATTTCTCCAGTGGAACAGAGAGCTGTCAGATTTTTCTGATGTAGATGAAGCAATAGAACACTATTAAGTATTCCTTGTCATAAAATTTTACTTGACTATTTCCTCCTTCAACTATTATTTATTTGCTTATTTCAAAGAATCAGTTCTTGTTCAATCCTCCTGGTGAACATACTGAGGTACATACTGAGATGCTGCCATAGGCACTGCATTTCATACAAACTCCTTAGACTTCAATTGAAAATGCCCCTTGTAGAAAACTTTGTTATTGAAATTTGTTGTATTTAGAGAATAAATGTTGAGCAAAGTTTGTTTTTAAGAGTTTGATTCTTCTGTTTTCATTTACTTCTGTGTACTTTAAAATTTACTTAATATTCTATTAATTATTTGACAACTTTTAAACAAGTAAGCATTTATTATAACAATTTCTTGAAGCACATTAGTATTATTTTTTCAGGTCCATAATGATTCCTTCCTAGATGATATTCTATAAGAACATATAATTTAGTATAACATATGGATGCACACTTTTTATGATAAATATTTTTCTATTCAAAATACATCTTAGTATTAATTTATATAAGTAAAAATCATTCATTATACTTACGTTTATAGTAAGCACCAATCACATTGTCAATTTAATATGGGTACATTCATTTTTCACTTCTCTTTTACCATGATTGGAATACATTCTAGAACCTTAACATTGATTGAAACACTTTTCTTAGATTATAGCTGAAAGTTGTATAGATAAGGTGGTGTTTTGTTAATGAGTATATTACTATTATATAGGAGTTGACCCATTGACTGTCTTGAACTTACTTCACTATTTAAAAATATATCCCAGATAATTATTAACTTCTTAAATTTGCTTATGTGTTACATATCATTTGACCATAAGGAAAAATCTTGAATTTTCACAATTGCTGGGAACATGACCAAGAAAAGATCTTGAAGCTGTATATTAAAATAAGACTAAAAGATTAGATAAAAATGTCATGAAAGTCACAGAATACCTTGTAGCAAGAGACTGTTACTTAAGCATTCATGGTGAGAAAATCATTTAACCTCTTGAGCTCTTCATTTGTTCATGGTTAAAACGATATAGTACTATTTAGTGTATTATTAGAAAAGTGTAATGGAATAATATACTTAGAAAATGCATAGTTTTCCTTTCAAAAATAATTACTTAATATAGCATTATTTTGCATATATAGTAACATAATAAGAATTATCTGTAAGATATGCTTAGCCCATTTACCATGAAGTACCTAGAGGGCATTAGACCTTAAACTAAATAAACTCTGTTAATACAGATATAAGTAGTATTATTGGTTTTTTAATGTAATAAAAGCCCACATTTAAGCAAACCTTTTTATATTTTAAACTTTGCATATATATTGGAGAAAACTTCACACAGGCATGCCATGGCACACAGTGTAATTTAGGAGACAATTTATAGGAGTTTATTTTTCTTTATCCCATGTGAGTTCCTTAGATACAACCAAAAATATCAGACTTAATGGGATAACAATTACAGACTGAACCAACTCTCTGTCCATAAACAAATGATTTTATTATAGATGAATGCATAAAATTATGGAGACAGAGATGTTTTATAAGGTCAAATCAGAAATGCTGGTTTGAAGAAAGGGAGAGGTGGAGGAAAAACACCTAAGCTGAATCTTCAATAAGATCTAAAGTAGGCTGAGACTAATAAGGACCAGTGAGTTAATCATTCTTGAAACAGTGAAACCTAGAAAATAAGCAGTTGTCTCTACGTCTATGATATTTTAGAAAAATACATATGAAAACAGATGCAAATATGAAGATAGAATACCTCATTTAGATTAAAAAATGTATAAAAACTTTATTTTTATGGAAAACATATTTTATCATTTAGTCTATTCTGATTATGGTTTTCCTTCCCCAAACTCCTCTTTAAAGAGTAGAATCCTCTTTTAGAATCAAATACTATGAAAAATAAAAAAAAGGAGAGTTGTTATAAAAATCCAAGCATGAACAAGGAGCTGATAGAAATCCTGTAAGGGATGGGAACTCTGAAGTTTATTTT
The DNA here is from genome assembly GCA_001685075.1 of Bramus lutescens. Lineage (NCBI taxonomy): Eukaryota > Metazoa > Chordata > Mammalia > Rodentia > Cricetidae > Bramus > Bramus lutescens. The sequence continues at coordinate 53,492 of LOEQ01004925.1, read as the reverse complement.
TTCTGTCAGTGAAAAATAGAAAATATTTCATGTCGACCTATGGAAGAAGACAATGAATGTGTTCTTCAGGCTCTTAAACTGTGGAGGACAGCAAACACATTCCAATTGCTCAAAAACTAAAACTTAATTAAAACAAAAATAAGTAACTCAGTGTTTTCTTTTCAGCATTTGCCTCTGTTATGCTATCACCATGCACGGTGACTGCATAAATGGGTCTCATGCAACATGTGTACTTTGTACTTTGAATGCTGTCGTGATATATGACACCCTGCAAAAACAAACTGAAACAACCTTTCTCATATTTGAGACTATTATGCGCAGCAAACTGCAGATTTGCAGGTATTTTTCCTCCTGTGCATAAAATGGTTTAGGTACCCAAAGTAAAGACTTTTAATCACAATTTCTTAATATCATTTTTTGACATTTTATGCAATAGTGTTAACACATTTATTTTAAATAATTGACCGTTTGAGTTATTCACCCTAGTTTCCTAAAAATACAATCAATAAGTCTGGTTTCGGATTAACACAGAATTCCAAGCACTATCTGAAATGGCCTTTGACACACTTCTGCCATGTTTAGAACATATTTACAGGATATAGCATTCTCAGCACTGATGATGAAATAAAAATATAAATCAACTATGGAAAATACTATTTCTTGAGGTTTACTCTAAAGACTAAGAGGTTTGAGCCCATGCTTACTAGTATGCCAGACCTCTGAAAATGACTCTAAGCTGTGGAGAATTTGCTGCCAGATGTGAGTAAGAGCTCATCCCTGCAAGAAAGCGGTTTACTGTTGTGGTGGTTGGACTCTACAAGTACTGAGAGCAAGTTCCTTTATTTCTATCCCTCCAGTACATATTCCAGGATCTGAATCACTGACACCCCTGGGACCTCCCCCTGTGACTTAGCCATTTGTAGCACCTGGATACAAAGAGAAGAATGAGGGAAAAGGTATTGAATGAAGCATGTCATACTGCGTGAGCCATTGCAGACAGCATTTGCTCCTGATTTGTAGGGAAACTTCTTAATTGTTGCAGCACTGCATCTAAGAAGTGATCCTTGATAGGCAAAACACTAAGCAACAGACAGTGCCAGATGATTTATGAGCATACTGATGTTACAACGCGTTTTGTTTTTCTCTGATTGGAATGAGGATTGAGCACTTTTAAAAAACAATCAATAAAATTTTCGCAGAAGCAAAGAGGTATCGTATGGTCAAAGTTATCCTGAACAAAATGACCATACATGCTAATATAATGGTACCAGAGTTTACATTATTCTAGATAGCAAAACTAACAAAAAATAGAAAGATACAGGCACAAAAATAGGTATGCAGACCAAGAGGACAGAAGAGATATCCTCCTAGCAAATCTAAGCACCTAAGGTAATTTGATTCTCAACAATGGTGCCAAAAACAAATGTTGAAAAAATACAGCTTTTTCCATAAGTGGTACTGGGTTCAGGACAGAAGTTTGGAAGCATATTGCTGTCTCTCATCTTGTATAAGAATAAATTTAAAAATGGATCAACTACTTTAATTTTAGATCTAAAACTTAGAAACTGCTGTAGGAATACTTAGCAAAAAACACTTGAAGGTACAAACACAAGTAAAAACCGTCTGTATAGCATGTCATGGGATTAGAAACTAATATCTGAAAATGGACAATGGTTTAAAGTCAGGGAAGTCATTGCACACGAAGATATGCTAACTTTTGTGACTGTTTAAGGTGGTTTGGTAACACAGTATTCTACTTTTTACATATTTTGACTATGCTTTCATGCTAAAAGCAGACCATTGATAGGCATCCTTAGACTTCACTTATGTCTTTAGATTTAACATACTGTTATTGGCGCCCCTTTAACAAATGAAACTTGTACTCTCGTCTTCTCAGAGAATACAGCACAAGGTTTGAGTTTTGCAGAAACATTCCACACATAAAACCCCAATGGCTTGTGATTTTAAGAAATACAACACTTGCTTGACATATTAGAGAAATGAAAGTTACTGTCTTTGGCTAGGTTAGCTCTTTTTGTTCTTTTTTCATTTATTTCTCTCTCATACAGCTTACCCAACAACAGCCTCCACTCTCTTCTCTCATCCCAATCCCAGCAACCACCAACTTTCCTTTTGCCCACTATGACTATCCACTATTACTCAATTTACCTTCAGAAAAGAGCAGGTCTCCCAAGGATATAAACCAAGCACAGCATAACAAGTTGCAATATGTCTAGGTAGAGAACTTCATACCAAGACTGGACAAGTCAAACCAGTAGGAGGGGAATGAGTTGGGTAAGGGGACACATTTTGGGAGCAAAGAAATGTTTGTTGAGGTATTTTGAGAGAAAACGTTCTTTCTTCTTTATGTTACAGCTTTATCTTCATAATTTTCATCATTATGATTAAGTTTATTCTAATGTAAAATTATGCAAGTAAGGAAAACAAATTGTAAGAATTATTAAACATAATTGTTGAAATAAATTAAAACCAGACTATTTAAAACTAAAATTTATAATTAATATTTAAAATAAATAGTATTTTATTTCCAAAACCTTAAAGTTGGATACACAGTGAGTGAAAAATTGAAATTCCTTTCACATGAAATTTTTATGCACCCAAAGTTTGTGTTGAATTTGTGATTTTGTGATCTAAGATATGATTAATTATATTATTTATGCAGATTTTAAGAACAAAAATGTTCTTCATTTCTTTATTATTAAATATAAAAGTTGAAAAGTATATTTTATTATTTTTCTTTTTGAATGGTACAACTTTTAAAACATAAAAAGTACATCTCATAAAAATAGTTCTTTTGTTAGCACTGTGACAGCTTGAAGTATCTGATAGCAACTTGGCATCTAACAGTGTTCTTAATTCTGGCAAATTTAAGATAATTAGTACCTTTGTGGTACTAAATGTCCCTTGTGAAAGAATAGCTTTTATTTTCACATTAGAAATTCTAGAAAATAATTGCAGCATATTCAAAACTTAGCATTTTGTCTTCTAACCATTCAAAGATGTATTTTAAGTAATTAAATGTTCTTTTTATTAAAATTTCTCATACAATGTATTCTAATCACAATTTCTGCTTCTCCAAATCCATCCAAACCTCTGTCCTGATATCTAGCCACCACAAAATTTCCTGCTTTTGTTTCTTTCTCTTTAGAAAACAAATAGGCAAACAAAAACACTAAGCAAAATGGAATTTAAAAGGAGTAAAAAAAAATTAAAACAAAACCACACAACCCATAAAACATTGCTTTCTTAAAGGTGAAGTTACAGAATTCATTATCTTGTTTTACACCTGTATTTTGAATACATGGGAAATTCTAATGTAGGTTATATAACTTTTACAGGTTAAGGGATAAACAATTGATTATCATATACTGATACATATGAGATAGAGTCTTATTTATTTCTAAAGTCAACTTTTGTCCTTATTTAGTTGTCACTCCACAGTTCAATATTCTTCATAGTAACAGGTGCTTATGCCAACAGAACTGTCATAAATCAAGTGAACAGAAGCAGAGGCATTCAATTATTAAAGGTCAAAACTAAATGTTCCTATTTTGTTGAGAGCAAATACTAGAAAATTTATAAATGACTTGTGATGGTAGTTCACAGTTTTTCAGAACTGTAGAGGAATCTGGGCTTTTGGTACCAGGGAAGAAAGAAATTTTAGAGTTAAACGGAGAAGAGGCAAAAATAACAAGAGGTCTATCATAGCACTTACCAAAAATACTCTCCTAACTTCACATCATGTTTTTGTTTGTGGAAAATATAGTCAGGTGTTACTTTATTGATTGAAGAAAAAGAGATGATGCAATTGAGAAGCAATTACCATTTGCTCAAGTGATTTAAAAGCTGTAACTATTTAAGACACATTCTTTTCTTTAGGAAGAGTACACAAATGAAGATAATAATAACTCTAAGTTATTGAGTATCTATTACGTCTGCTGCCTTGGTACCTATTGTCCATACAATAAATACACAATGCCTTCATTAAATTTGACAACAAACAAACTGATGAAATGAACTAAGTAGCCTAGACAAGGCACATAGGAGACAACATTCACTTTAGTCCAGCTTGTATCAACACTCCTTTTGTTCTTCCTGTTGCATGCCACATCATTAAAAAATTATTTTAAACTATTTAGTTTAATCTCACCTGATGAATAATCAAGAAATTGTTTCTAACAAACATGCTTCTGGTTTGAAGAGATATTATAAAAGTAATAGTATAAGAAAATGGTAATCAAATATGACTACTCATCATTTTTTCTTTCTTAGCTAAGAGGGAATATTTTGACAGTGTTATTCAAAATCACATTCAAAAGAAAGTATAAGTGGATAGTCCTCCCTTTGTTATTTAAATTTCAAGGATGGCTGGAGACAATGATCCTATTACCTTTATTTCACCAGTGAATTTATATAGAATGCTATAAAAAATTCATCATGTATTTTCTGACTTTACTTTGACTTATACCCACCCACAAACATACAGTAAAATTTATGAAAGTTATTTTCTTTTCTGCCTTTCATCAATGTATATACAGCTATTAAAATATTCCTAATTTCAATTAGCAGTTTCAAATGCACAACTCAATGTGATATCCAATAGAGTATTATAAAGGGATCAAGGGGAAATTAGGACAGGATTAAATAAGGTTGGGGAGTAGAGGAGAGGTAGAGGATGCCCTATAGTGAAAGATTGCTAGCACTAAAGGGAATTTGAAAAACTGTATGGAAATTTATGATTGTCAATGAGTCCTAAAAATATAGATGTATGAAAATAAATTGCCATATAACAGAGGAAGTAATACCTCAAATAGGTATCATATGCTCCCAAATGAAATTCTAAGTACCAGACATGGGTTGGGTATCATAGGCTCCCAAATGAAACTCTAAGTACCAGCCATGGGTTGGGTATCATATGCTCCCAAATGAAACTCTAAGTACCAGACATGGGTTATAATTTTTAGTTGTTATCCAAAGAAGTTCCATAGTCAACCTCTCCCACTCCATTGCAGAATAATGACAATGCTGTTGGCTATGTTCCACGACTTGATGGTAGGACCCTGTTGTTGATGATGCCACATACTTATGTCATAGAACATGAAAGAATTGATGTGGTACTCAACTGGAAATACTACATTTACTGGTTAGTGTTTATAACGTTGGAAGGTGTTATACATGATAACAGAGGAGAAACTTATCTATCAATCTCATCAAGCTATGAATCATGCTGTGGTTATATATTACGGAAAAAAATACATTACATCCCAACAGTTGGGAAATTTTCCTGCATTTTACATCCAGAGTTAATAAAAAATACATGCTGAGGTCACTTATAACTTAAGATTGCTATGCTTCTGTATACTCAGGCTATTTTTTAACTTGCCTTTAAGTAAACAATTTAACCATCAAACTTTTCCATGTAATCAACTTTTACAACTTAATGTAATACATTTCTGTAATCCTAAACTCTCTTTCATGCCCCTCACCCAGGGTAATAAATTTGTGTCATCTGCTGAAACAGCAAATATAAAGGTTGGAAGCATCTGATAAAGTGAATATCCACCCAAATTGTTGAACACAACATTTGGATATCTCTTGATAACCAATGATGTTTGTAATACTGTTTGTGTTCTGGGTCAGTTGAGGTCAGCTGTAGTCAGTGACTAAGTTCCTTTTAAAACTGTTGAAATTTTTCTGCAATTATCCCTCAATTTTTTGCTCTGTGTGATGCTTTCTGTACCAAACAATAAAAACAGAAAATACAGGCACACATTATCACACAATCAGTAGACACAAAACAGATATATACATAGTAAAAAACAGGTTCAGTACAGGGACAGATTCACAAAACAACCATCCGGCAGGCACTAATCACATATGCAACAGATTGACAGGATGGAATACACAAGGAGCATGAATTAGAAAATTCATATTTAAGCTCACACTTTGTTAAATGATATCAAGTGGAAGTGCTTTGGTTTCTTATCTTAATATGCCAATAGCACATTATTGGAGACTCAGAATTTATTATTAATGCATTTAACTGATGGTATTCTGTGAGCTACAATAATGACTGGTCTGCATGATTTATCCACTACTGTGCCATTGATATGAATGTCATAGACAAAATTAACCAATTACTAATCACACTTAAGGCCTGATCCATGGTATAAAACCCATACCTGTCATTGCCAAAGTAGCCATGGACCTGAGACTAAATATGTCATGTGTTCTAGAAGAAAACCTACTATTATTATTCTCTTAAATGAACACAGCAATAAACAACTCCTAATGGCATGCTTTTAAACCCATCTATCAATATATTATTCACCCCTCATCAGAAAAATATTTTTAAGTAGGCAGTAATTAACAAAGAGACCCAAAAATGGACAATGTGATACTTTGGAGCACTTAGCCTTATAGGATGTCCATGTTATATCACTCCCTCAATGCTTCTGGATCTATGAGGATAAGAAGGCAGAAAGATAGTAAGAGCTAGAAGTGATAGATTGTATCAAGAAAATAGCATTGTTCATACACACCAGTGTAATGAAAGGGGAGAGCAGGCCTACTTTTTGTCTGGCCCAGCTCCGCATGGCTACCTTATACCCAGAAATAACAATATACAAATTGCATTCATTTAAGCACTGCCTGGCCCATTATATTATATTAGCCTCTTCTTGGCTAACTCTCTAATCTTGATTAACCCATTTCTATTAATGT
>LOEQ01004925.1:26284-42263 GCA_001685075.1 Bramus lutescens | reverse complement strand
ATAGATAGATAGATAGATAGATAGATAGATAGATAGATAGATAGATAGAGCTGAACACCATCAAGTCTTATTCTCTGCATGTTGACCATCTGTAGGTTTTGTATTAATTATTGTCTCCTGCAAAATGAAACTTCTCTGATGAGAACTGTGAGAAGTGCTTAGGGGAAAGAGTAATAATGCATTCATTTAACAGAATCATAGTAGTATCCTTTTAATGTCCACAGATATAAAAACAGCACAAATTAAAATATAATTGAGGATAAAGTTATAAGACCATGAATCTATAGTCACATGGTTTTAGGCAAAAAGACAAAAACAGGCACTGAAGAGAATAAAGCATCTTCAACTGATGGTTGTAGAAACTACATGTAGAAAAATGAAACTTGAAACTTGCCTCTACTGTATAGAAAACTCAACTCCAAATGGGTCCATGAACTCAACATAAGACCTGATACTGATAGTCTATTATATTATGAGAAAATGTAGGGCGTATCTTTCAATTTATGAGGACAGTAAAGAACTTTCTGTGGATGTGATAACTCAAAATAAAAGCAAAAGTTAGCAATTGGGACCACATGAAACTAAATACTTCCATATTGAAAAGTGCATCATCATTTAAATGAAGGGGAAAGCTACATGATATGACAAAATCTTTATGCCACATATGTAATACAGAGTTCATGCTTAGAATATACAAATCATACAAAACATGAACACTAAGCAAGTAAGAATACAACTCAGTTAAGAAATGAGAGCTCTCAAAAGAAAATATACAAATAATGTTGGACGCCCTTCTGTATATGTGTTGCTTTTATTAGTTAACTAATAAAGAAGCTTCTCTAGTCTGTGATAGGGAAGACTAGAGCTAGGTGAGAAAACTAAACTGAATGGTGGGAGAAAGTAATCAGAGTTAGTGGGATGCCATGTAGCCACCACAGAAGACAGACTCACCAGATCCTTGCTTAAACCATGAGCCTCATGGTACAATAGCCAGAAAGACACTTAAGTTATTGGCCAAAGAATATTGAAAATAACATAGATTGTGTGATTATTTTGGGTCTGGGCAGCTGGGAATGAATAGCCTCTGCCAACGTACACATGCCTGTAAGATATTTTTACACATTCAGTATCCTTATACATCAGGGAAGTGCAGACTAAAATCACATTGATATTTTACCGTATACCTATCAGCATGAGTGAGGTCAAAACTGATGTAATAACAAATACTTGTATGGTTGTAGAGAAAGAACACTCAGTCACAGCAGATGTAGGTGCAAACTGGTGTTGTTGCTATGGAAATCAGTATGAAGTTTTCTCAAAATACTACAAGTGCCATATGACCTATCTATATCACTACCTGGAACATAAACAAACAACTGCATATTATACTATGGAGTTATTTGTTAATCATTGATCATTGATTTCTGAATTTTTAAAATACAGACATATATTTATGTATAACTACCACATCCCAAGCACTATAAAGCCTTTTCACAAATATTATATAAAACCAAAAAAAGATAATCTAAGAAAATACTATAACTTTGAAAATTCTTCTTATACTAATAAACATGCATTAACCATTGGTCTTAACATTTCTGTGTAAATAAAAGCAGAACCTCTTTTCCAAAGTAACACAGCTTTTGCCTTAAATTTTGAAATCAATATACTTTTAAAAAAGGTACTTTGTTTTAAAGTATTAGCTTGCATACTCACATGTTTCTCTGCAGTCACTATTTGCTCATTAGTAGTCAAAAACACTAAAGAAGAAATATATAATCAGTTCTCTGTGTATTTACCATCTTTATGGGCTTATTATATACTTTTTATTACTCTATTAATTTTTAAAACATTTTCCACCCTTCTTTTCTGTCCCGAGCCTATCTACAAATATTTTTTTAACATTTTATAAACAATATATAGGGGTTTTTCTTATCTGAATCTATCTTTGCATGTCTATCTTTTTCTGACCACATGAGCTTTTAAACTGCTAATCAGGCATGGATAGGACCAAAGCCATGGCTTTGGCAGCTGGTTCCTCCCAATTCCTTAGTCTCCTGAGAGTCTAGTTTCATGCCAGAGGTACAGACCAGAGCCATGTTTACCACTCTAACTTTCAGAAGTTTATTAGTATATGCTATCAATGGATTCATATCACCTACCTCTCATAAACACAATTTAAGTGTTTAGTGTTAGAATCCTTTGAAAGAACCATGTGGTTTTTGTTTGTAATACTGAGTCACAAAACTGTCTTTTAAAGGATCTATGCTTCTACTTGCTGGTAGAAAACAGAGCATATTGAAGGAATAATGGTTAACATGAGGCTGATTTTGACTCCATTTTTGGGTGTTTATAATCCTTTAAAAAGTTTTTTCAGGCTTTATATGAAAATTCTTGCCAAATGTTTGAGAACCATATGTAGCAGAAGTTTCCTGTTTGGAGCTGCTTAGTCCCAAATGCTCAGCAGCCATTTGTCAAATTACCATACAGAGGCTTAATGGTACTTTTAAATGCTCAACCAATAGCTCAGGATTATTGCTTGCTATCTCTTAAACTTTAAGTCAACACATATTCACAGTTTAAGCTCTGAAACACGATGGCATCTCTTCTCAATATGGCACACCCATCTTGCTCTCTCTGTATCTGGATAGAACATCCTTACTCCACCTTTCTTTTTTCCATCATCCTTAGTTTGGTTGCCCTGCCTATACTTTCTGCATGGATACTGGCCCTATCTGGCTACTGGCCTATCAACATTTTATTAAACCAATTTGAGTAACAAATATTTACAGCGTACAAGAGGATCATTCCACAGCACTTTTGGAATTTCACATCATGTGTTTCATCCCACTCATTTCCCAGTCCTTCCATGTCTGCCCTCCACCCATATAGCCCCCCACAATTAAATAAAAAATAATAATAACATTTCTATCTTTCCTACTAGTCTAACACATATTCAATTGTTATTGTGGTCTTGGAAGTTGTGGTGTGTCATGAAGTATATCCTCTTGCTCAAACAGCTTTACCTGAAAATGTTGATCACTATGAGTTTTTGGTCTATTTCAAGGTCTGTGGCTTCTGAAACACCATTAATACTGGACCCTCACCAAAACTTATCTTGGATATCTTGCTGTTGCCCAGGGTACTGCCAGAAATATTTTAATGTCTTTTACTTTCAGTGACATACCTCTGATATTGGTATTATATGTTGGGACATTATGAAGACAATGATGCAATTAAATATTGAAAATATATAATATTATAGGATTTTCTATATAAGAAATATTATATTTATTGTTAACATATCAAATGTATTTATATATTATATATAGTTATAGTTAGTTATAGTTATAGTTATTGTTCTAAAGGCAGAGGAACCTGGTAGATTTGAGTTGATAAATGAGGTAGACTAAAGCCTCATGCAGAAGTTACCTTTAGATCTTGAAAATAACTTATACTCTGAGGGTTAAGAAAATAATGTGAGTAAATTTCTCATGCATTCAAATTGTATCCAGTATGAAGGACACACATGGCAAAACAAAGCAAAACAAAAACAAAAAAAACATGTTTTTCATAGAGTCATATAAAGAATTGCTTAAATATTTATTTTAATAACAACAGCAAGCCAAAATGAGGCCATAATGAGAAATATGAAGTAAGGTCACTCCTATCCACTAGACTTGGGAGGATCATGAAAACACATTCTAAAAACAGTTTCATGTTTTGAAAAAAAACTGAATCCATAAGACTCTTGCCTTGTTATCTTGGAGTGTTCTTATAAGCACTCAGAATTCTCACAGAATTTCATTACTGGACCTTGCTCCAACAAGGTACATATTCATATATATGGATATATACAACTATTTGTATGATTTATTGTATCTGTCACAGATGTTCCATATATAGATACAATATGATATCAGTCATAGGCAATATTTAAACAGATGCATATATTTTCCAATGAGACTGTCTTTAGAAAAATATGCAGTGTCCACAAACTGCCAAAATTTACCATGAGCTTAAATGGTTATGAAGACTGTCAGCTTGCTTTGAATGAAGTGACTTGGAACATGAGGGCCTGCTTGTTGGGGTTTCCGTCCTGCCCAGTTCCCACTGACAGTAAGCCCCCAAAGAAAATCACACAGAGTCTACATTAGATATAAACTGATTGGCCCATTAGCTCTGGCTTTGTGTTAGCTCTTATAACTTATCTCAACCCATTATTCTTATCTATGTTAGCCACATGGATAGGCTACTTTTTTGGCAGGGCAGGTCACATCTTGCTCCTTCTGTGATCTGGGCAGGACTGAGGCGGAATGGGTTTCCTCCTTCCCAGCATTCTCCTGTTCTCATTGCCCCACCTCTACTTCCTGTCTGGTTGATCCGCCTATACTTCCTGATTGGCCAGTCAGCATTTATTTAAAACATGATTGACAGAATACATACAATTCGCCCACACCAGTGACTTTATTGTAATTCTATAGCTAAAATTGTTAAATGAATGAATACCTGTCACCATTTTAAAAAAATTATTTACTGTGTCTTCTAACTTCATATTTATCTATTGTAATCAACCACTAAATACTTGATTGGATCATAGTCTAGTAAATCTCTGAAGTAACAAGACTGCACACCTCATAGTCACTGGCATATTAAAAACATGTTTATCTGTTAATTCAACTAATTCACTTAAAATTATAATTATTTAATCCAAACAACATTTGCATTTTTTTCATATTAATTCAAATACTGAGAATTTGGAAACATGTGAGCATATCATATAAACACTTGCTTAAAAGAATTTAACAAATGTGACTCTGTTCTGACAAAGAATATTGGCAACTGGTGGGAAACGGAGACAAGTACCAGATTAATAACAGCTGGGCTTGAAAAAGCAAGACAGATACATCAAGAAGGTTGGATTTTCTAGAAGATACATTTAGCAGGAAATCTGTAAGTTCAGAAGACATGCTGACACATCCAGACAAACAGGACATGAATAAATACAATGAGATATAGAACCAGTTCAAATTAGTGCATCTTGAAGAGACCTCATGATGCAGGCAGAAAAGTGAATCCCAGAGCCTAGAGAGATGACATTCTAGGAACAACAATGTTGCCTGCAGTCAGCAAAGAATGTAAAGAAGATGCAACTGGCAACAGGAAAGGATAATAGGCATACCTAAAACCAACCCAATGAGAAATATTTCACTAGGAGCACAGACCATCTCCATAGAATTTTTACTGATACAGGTAAACTGACATGTTTGGAGTATTGTCCATTGTTGTTTTCTCTTCCTTCTCTTTTTTAAATTTTTTTACTCATTTTATATGTCAACCACATTTCAACTCCCTCCCCTCCTCAAACTTCTCCCACATCCTCCTATATACTCCGCCGAAAGGATAATCCCTCCCATGGGAAGTCAACAAGCCTGGCACATCAAGTAGATGCCAGACCAAGGACCCATTTCGTCAGGGCTGAGCAAAGCATCCCACCCTAGGGTTTGGGCTTCAAAAAGCCAGATCATGCATCACAGATATATCCTGGCCCCACTGTTAAAGGCACCACAAATAGATGAAGCCACAGAACTGTGACCCACATGTAAAGGGCCTAGTTCATTCCCATGCAGGCTCCCAAGTTGTTGGCTCAGATTATGTGAGGTTTTTGAGCTCAGATCAGCTGTGTGTTTCCCCTTCATGATCTTGATCCTCTTGCTCATATAATACATCCTCCCTCTCTTCAATTGAACTCCTGAAGATCAGTCTCCTGCTTGACTATGGATTTGGGTATCTGCTTCCGTTAGTTACTTGGTGGGCAGCTTTGATAACAATTAGGCTAGTCAGCTATCTGATTGAAGGGGAAGTGACCCTGTCTACTATTACTAGGAGTTTTATCTGGGGTTATTCTTGTGGATTCCTAGAAATTTCTACCTAACCAACTTTTTTCCTAACCCAGTAATTGTTCTATTTAATCAAGATATCACTTTCATTATTCTCCGTCTCCACTCTGCCCCCAACTCAACCATCTCATTCCCTCATGTTCTCATTCCACATTCTCTTCCTTATAACACCACATCCCCCAGTTAACTCAGGAGATTTCATCTATTTCCCATTCCTACGGTGATCCATGAGTCTCACTTAGGATCCTCCTTGTTACCTAGCTTCCCTGGAGCTATGGATTGTAAACTTGTTATCCTTTGCTTCAAATCTAATATACACTTATGAATGAGTACATACCATGTTTGTCTTCCTGGGTTTTTGTTAATTCACTCAGGATGACTTTTTCTAGTTCCATCTGTTTGCCTGTAAATTTAATGATGACATTGTTTTTCACAGCTGAGTACCACATTTTCTTTATCTATTCTTTTGTTGAGGGGCATCTAGGTTGTTTCCGGGTACTGGCTAATCCAAATAATGCTGCTATAAACATAGTCGAGCAAGTGTCCTTTGGGCATCTTTTCAGTATATGCCCAAGAGTGGTATTGCTGGGTTCTGAGGTATATTGATTCCCAATTTTTTTAAGAAACAATCATACTGACTTCTAACATGGCTCTACAAGCTTGCACTCCCACCAGCAGTGGATGAGTGTTCCCACTACACCACATCATCTTCAACATATTCTACCATCAGAATTTTTGTTTATAGCCAGTCTGACAGGGTTAAGCTAGTATCTCAGAGTTGTTTTCATTTCCATTTCCTTTATGACTAAGGATGTTAGACAGTTCCTTAAATGTCTTTTGGCCAAGTGAGATACTTCTTTTGAGAATTCTCTGTTTAGATCGGTACTTAATTTTAAATGGATTATTTAATATTTTGATGTCTAATTTCTTGCATTCTTTATATATTCTGGAGATTATCCCTCTGTTAGATGGGGGATTGATGAAGATGTTTTCCCATTGTGTAGACTGCTGTTTATTTTATTATTTACCATGTTCTTTGCCTTACAGAAGCTTCTCAGCTTCAGGAGGTCCCATTTATTAATTGCTGCTCTCATGTCTGGACTACTGGTGTTCTATTGAGGATTGAATGCTGATGCATTCAAGGTTACTTCCCACTTTCTTTTCTATATGTCTCAGTGAAACTGGATTTATGTTGAGGTTATTGATCCACTTGGACTTACAATTTTGTGCATGGTGAAATATATGGATCTTGTTGTATTTTTCTATATGTAGACATCCAGTTATACCAGCACCACTTGTTGAAGATTTTTTTTCATTGTGCCTTTTGTGCTTCTTTGTCAAAAATCAGGTGTTCATACAGGTGTGGATTAATAACAGCCTCTTTGACTCAATTATATTTATCTATATGTCTGTTTCCATGCCAGTACTAAGCTGTTTTGTTACCATATCTCTATAGTAGAGCTTGAAACTAGGGATGGTGATGTTTAAGAAGTTCCTTTATTGTACAGGATTGTTTTGCCTATCCTGGGTGTTTTGTTTTCCATATGAAGATGAGTATTTTCCATTCAAGGTTTATGAAGAATTATGTTGGGATTTTGATGGGGATTATAAAGAATTTGTAGATTGCTTTTTGTTTGACTAACTTTTTATTATGTTGATACTACCTATCCAAGAGCATGGGAGATCTTTCCATTTTCTGATATCTTCAATTTCTATTTTCAGACACTTAAATTTCTTGTCATATAGGTCTTTTACTTGCTTGGTATAATTACCCCAAGATATTTTATATTATTTGTGGCTATTGTAAAGGGTGGGTGATGTTTCTCTGATTTCTTTCTCAGCCCATTTATCTTTTGTCTATAATAGAGATACTGATTTTTTAAATTAATTTTGCATTCTGCCACATTACTGAAGGTGTTTATCAGCTGTAGGAGTTCCATGGCAGAATTTTTGAAGTCACTTATATTTACTATCATATCATCTTCAAATAATGAAAGCTAGACTTCTTACTTTCCAATTTCTATCCCCTTGATTTCATTTTGCTGTCTTTTTGCTATAGCTAGAATGCTGAGTAATACATTGAATTGATAAAAGAGAACATACAGCCTTGTCTTGTTCCTGATTTTAGCAAGATCACTTTGAATTTCTCTTTATTTAATTTGTCATTGACCTATGGTTTTTTTGTGTATTGTCTTTATGTTTTGGTATGTTCTTTGTACCCCCTAGTCTCTCCAAAATCTTTGTCATAAAAGGGTGCTGGATTTTCTGACAGGCTTTTTCAGTATCTAATGAGAAGATAATGTTTTTTTATATATATTTCAGTCTGCTTATATGATGAATTTCACTGACAGAGTTTTGTTAGTTGAAACATCCCTGCATCTCTAGGATGAAGCTTGTTCATCATGGCGGGTATTTTGATATGCTTTTGGATTTAATAGCCAGTATTTATTGAATATTTTTGCATCAATGTTTATGATGGAGATTGTTCTGTCATTCTCTTGCTTTGTAACTTCTTTATGTCATTTGGGTATCAGGATAACTACAGCCTCATAAAAAGCATTTGATAATATGGTTTCTGTTTCTAATGTGTGGAACAATTTGAGAAGTATTGGTATTTACTCTTCTGTAAAATTCTGGTAGAATTCTATGCTGAAACCATCTGGTCCTGGACTTTTTTATTAGAAGTCTTTTAATGATTGCTTCTATTTCCATAGGGATCATAAGTCTCTTTAAATTGTTTATCTGGTCTTGATTTAATTTGGTATGTGGTACCTAATCAGAAAATTGCCTGATTCCTTTAGATTTTCTAATATTTTACTCTTTGGAGGCCTGCTACCCAGCTCCCAAATATATAAATTGAGATATATTATTTCTTAAGAATGCCTAGCCTTAACTTATTTCTAGCCATTTTTTTAAATTTAAATTATCCTCTCTACCTTTTTCCTCTGTGCTTTTATCTTTTCCTATTCTGAACACCTTTCTTTCCTTATTACTCCATTTCTGATTGTGTGACTGGGTGACTAGTCCATGGCATTCTCTTCTCCCTCTTTTATCAAACCTCCCTCTTCTTCTATACTATTTATTCTCTCTACCTGTTAGACTCACCTAGCCTTTCTCCTGCCTTGCTATTGGCCATTCAGCTCTCCAGTGAACCAATCAGGTGTTTTAGACAGGCAAAGTAACACAGGTTCACAGTGTTAAACAAATGCAACATAAAAGAATGCAAAATATTTTTTCATCATTAAACAAATATTCCACAGCGTAAATAAATATAACCTATCTTAAACTAATATTCCACTACAGCTCATCATTATTATTAATATTGATTTGTGTGTGGGGAAGTGTGTGTTTATAATATGTCTGAGCACATGCATATGCACATGTCAAAAAACAACTTTTGGTAATTGGTTCTTTCTTTCCATCATAGTGGTCCTCAAGAATGAACTCTGGCTATCACACTTGGTTTATGATTTATCTGTAGAGACATATTGGAGAGACTATAGTTCCTGTAATTATTAATTTTTCTGTTTGACAATTTTACACATATATACTTTGCATTCCAGTTATTATCTCTCCAATCAATCATCTCTTATCTTCCTCCCATCCAAATCTGTCTCCTTACCTCCACTGCCATTAATCCCTTTCACAGGTTGATGGCTTTTGACTTGATTTTATGCCCAATCTAATTCAACCAGGGATTAATTGTAACCATTGGATTGGAATTGATTATTGAAGTTTAATTGGGCCATTTGTTGATATAAAATTAATGGTAGTGGTTTCTTCAGTCTTTGAATCTCTTGGTAGCATGTAGTTTAGACATAATTGGTAAGGCTGCCTAAGTCATGCAACTTGCCAGGCCATTTTTAAAATTTTTATTTTAGGATTAATGTAATTGTAACACTTATCCTTTCTCTTTCTTCTCTTGAAATCCTTCCATATAGCCTTTCGTCTCAATGACATCAGATAACCCATGTATGCTGGGAGTATGTTTTATTATAATTGGTTAATAAAGAAGCGACCATGACTGACGCTTGTTGCCATGAGACATTCAACAAATTTCAGATATGGCAGCTACCCTGGGACCATAAGAGCTCACATCTTAACCTGCAGCATGAACCACTGAGTGGGAAGTGAAAATGGTGTGTGTATGTAAAACATCTCTGGTGCAACTCCTGTGACATATTTCTTCCAACATATCTTCTTCCAAAATGATGCCACATTTGAGAATTAATTTGTCTAAATTGAGGTCTACATGCTTGCTCTCTGTTACATGAACCCATTCATGAAAAAAAAATGTAAGCCTTTAAATACCTCAACACCTGGGTTACAGGAAGGAATACTTACAAGAGAAAAACATTCCTGAGTGAAAATTTGTTTGGTTAAAGAATTGATTTAATTTTGTTTACATGATAACATTGTGACTTTGTGTGGGTATGTGAATGTTCATGCTTTTTTGCCAAGAAGGATCGACCCTTGTGTATTGCTGTAGCAGAAACTACAGGATTTTCTCAAAAAATAAAAAAAAAACTGACCATTTTCCTGGCAATGAACTCGTCATACCTTCTTGTCCACGTCTCTAGCCCTGTAAATACTTTAAAACTTTTTTTTTTATTATCTTGACATTAGGTAATGGGGAAGAACTCCTATAAGACAAAAACCCTCTTCCTGTAAACAATTTGGTAATGACTTTAGACATCACAGTTGTCTTTAATTTCAAGAAAATCTTGATTCATGTCTTTTTCATCATGAGAAAAGTTAATTATTTGCTATTTTTACTCAAGGCTGATGGTGGAGGTTACTGCAATGTGGTTTCAAATTTGCAATGTTTGAGATAGATATTAAAGTGTGCTATAAATTTAGCAAAAAAAGAAGCTTCATTGGCCTATGGCAGGGATAATATAGCTATGTGGGAGAACTAAACTGAATACTGGAGTCAGGCAGACACCATGTAGCTACCAAAGGCAAAAGATACAAGAAATTAAGCAGTAAGCCACAGCCTTGTGGCAATACACAGATTCATAGAAATAGGTTGATTTAAGATATAAGAAATAGCTAGGAATACACTTGAGCATTGGCCAAGCAGTGTTCTAGTTAATACATTCTTGTATGATTATTCTGGTCTGGATGGTAGGGAAATGATAAAGAAGTCTTTACTTAGAAATGGTGCTGAAACATTTGGAAAAAAATCCATATAAAGCCTGAGAATGCCTTCCAAAAAATGATTCTAGACAGGCAAAAGAAAAAAGTCAATCATGACTTTTTGGTAGCAGCATTTTCTCAGGTGGGCTGTTTGCTAGAGGCAAACTGAGGTGTAGCGAGAGGCTCCCTGATATTGCAGGAGAAGGGGGCCGACTTGTTGGTTCCTGGATACCCAGTGAGTGAAATAACCCTAAATAACCACACATAAACTATGTTCATTAAAACACTGCTTGGTCCATGAGCTCTAACTTTTTATTGGCTAACTCTTACATATTAGTTTTACCCATTTCTATTAACCTGTATATCTCCACGAGGTTATGGTCTCAGCATGTCTATCTTTGGCGGTAGGTCCATGGTGTCCCTCAGACCCTGCTTTCTTCTTCCCAGAATTCAGTAATGTCTTCTCTGCCTAAGTTCTAGCCTATCAGGCCAAGGCAGTTTCTTTATTCATTAATCAATACAAGCAACACATAGAATGAAGGACCTCCTACACCATCCTGACTATGTTAGCAAGCAAAATGTCTCGGGACTTTGAAGATGCTGTGCCAACAGATATTTGAATGGTATTCATGAGCAGTCACTGGCATGGACCTAGAAACTCCACTGAGTTGTGGAAAAAAATGTAGTTCCCACCAGTACCTCCATCATGAAGCTAGACTCTCGGTAAGTCAAGGAGTGGGAGCACATCCAGCCACCAAAGCAATGGCTTTAATCCTAGCCATATCACTCCTGTGGTCAGAAAAAGAGAGATATACAGCAAAGATGGAATCAGATTTTAAAAATCTATTTTTTGAAATGTGTTTAAAATATATGTAGGCTTGGAAGAGAAAAGAAAAAGGTTAGAGAAATTATGTAAATAAAAATAAAGAAAATAGTTTGGTGTGGTGACACACACCTTTAATCCCAACACTTGGGAGGCAAAGGCAGATGAATCTCTGAGATCAAGGACAGCCTAGTCTACAGAATGAGATCCAGGATAATCAAAGATACACAGAGAAGGCCTGTATCAAAAAAAGCAAAAATTAAAAAATAAAAACAGAAAAGTGAAAAAAAAACAAGTAAAGTTGAAAAATCCACAAGGAGTCTGGATTATATATATTATTGTGCTTTCTTTGATTTTTTTTTTACTGTGAATGAACTAACTATGGGCTACTAAGCTAAACCAACATCTATATTTTAAAGGTATCTTGAGTTCAAAATTTGAGTTTAAATATATGCTACTTTACAAAAGAGGTTCTGCTTTGGTTTTCACAGAATATGAGAACTTATTGAATCCTTCCAGGCTAATGTGGTTTGATGGAATAAGAATCCCCCAAAAGGTCTTTGTGAACCCTAAAAATACTTCACCCAATAAACAGCAGGAAGCAGTTCAGAGACAATAATACCCAAATTCCCAAAATAATTGTTTACAAATATTTTTTTCATTGAAGGGTGATTGATCATAAATGACTAATGATCATAGTCAATTTCTAAAAATAAAACAATGGGGATATGATATAGATGAATAATTTATATTTGCATGGACTTTGGTTTATTGATACAATTTAAAATCAATTTTGTCATATGTATATTTTTACTCTTGTTTAATGTATGATGTTTATGCATCTCATTTAAACATGCAATGTATAGTTAAGAAATATAGATTAATAGGTAGTCATAAATCATAATCAAACTTTTAATTACATTAGTTAGTTTACATTAGTTAGGTATAAAGAGACATGGTAGATAATTTTAATTCTTCAAAGACCTACAGAATATGGTATTTAAAAGGTTTTAAGTACATACATTTTTGACAGTGAAACATGTCTACTTCTGTCAGTACCTTTTAAGTTAGAAAGGCTGACAGACATTGAAGAAATTCATTACGGAGCTTGCCTTCAATGTGGCAAGGCTAGCCATTTGGACAAGAAACTGCTCTTACCTAAAGTGCTTGATAGTATTATGAATTGGACATGGAGGACCCATAGGAAAGTGACTGCTGAACTTTCTGTAAAATGGAATGTTCCTTTTCTGTTCCTGCTTCACAGAAGAAACTGCCAGACATTCTGCAGGACACAGACACACACGCAAAAGCAATTGATGACCTTTGTCAGTATAAGGCAGAAAAGATCTTCAAATTTCCAGCTTCACTGAAAAGTCTTCAAGATATTACGGACCTATAGGCTGAATATAGATGGCCCA
The DNA here is from genome assembly GCA_001685075.1 of Bramus lutescens. NCBI lineage: Eukaryota > Metazoa > Chordata > Mammalia > Rodentia > Cricetidae > Bramus > Bramus lutescens. The sequence continues at coordinate 28,983 of LOEQ01004925.1, read as the reverse complement.
ATGTTACAAAAGAACTTTGGGTGACTATTCAGGCCGTGAGATGTTTCTGCCATTTCTAGAATGTTGGAAGTTGCTTATAATGAACTTTGCATTTACTTAGGAATAGTATATCCTTCTGGTGTCTTTGGATAAAGTTGAAGACAGTTATAATTTTTCTGAGTTATGATAATAGATAAATTGGATATGAAACCTTAGACTCACAAAAATATTGCAGCTGCAATTCTTGCTTGATACCTATTTTGTATATATAATTTTACTACATTAAACTTAAATATTTGCTTTTTATTTAGACAGAAATGTGGAGATGATGTGGCATATTATAGCTAGGTAGGAAAACTAAACTGAATTCAGGGAGAAAGAAAGCAGTTAGACAGATGCCATGTAGCTTCCAATGGAGAAAGTCTCCAGAGCCTTACCGATTAAGCCACATTCTCATGACAGTACATAGATTAATAGAAATGGGTTAATTTAAGATAGAAGAGCTAGCTACAGATATGCTTGAGCCATTGGCCAAAATAGTAATGTAATTCATAAAGTTTTGTGTGATTATTCAGAACTGGGTGGCTAGGAAATAAAAATGCAGTCTCTGTTTTGACTCACCTTCAACTTTGTGACATCTTTCTTCATTAATTTTTATTGCATATATTGTTGTAAGGAGACCACTTGTCCACTTGTTTGTTTCCCAGCCGTCAAGACCCACAAAATAATCACACAGATACTGTATTAATTAAATCACTGCTTGGCCCATTAGCTCTAGCTTCTTATTGGCTAACTCTTACATATTAATTTAACCCATTTCTATTAATCTATGTATGTGGCTTACCTTCTAAAGTTCCTGCATCCATATCCGGCAGGGGACATGACTTCTCCTGACTTCACCCATCTTTCTCCTAGCATTGTGTTTAGTTTTCCATGCCTAACTCTGTTACCCTGTAGTTCTTCTATAGGCTCAAAGCAATTCCTTTATTAACCAATGATATTCACAGCATACAGAGGGGAAACCCACATCAATATATTTTACATATGTATTCTTAACCTCTTCAACCTATACTTTCAAAGACTCAATGTAGGCATCTGAAGCTGCTTTGAGTTTATGATTGCAATGACTATGTCTTGATCAGAAGATGATATTTCATAACCCTGATACATATCTTCTGATTTTTAGTTTACTTCCTTTTATTCTTCCACAATGTTCCCTGAGCTGTAGAAGAGAAGTTGCAAGTGTCTTGTTTAGAGATGGAAAATTATTTGTATCTTCAACAACTTTTGCCACCCAGCCTTTATGCTTTATCTACCACTCATTGGAAAGAAAGGCTTCTTTGATTAAGGCTTACATTAATGCTTATATATTGTTATAAACATAAGTAGTTAACTTGAGATTATGCCAATTTCAGTTCTATGCCAAAGCCAATTATTTCCTTTACTATAAATGTTTTACTAAACTTATAGTACTAGGTATAGACTCTCTTCCAGGACCTGGTCTAAATCAGAAATCAGGAGAGCCACTGTTGTGGAGGGCTGCACGTCTTTCCTGGCAAATTTGTCTTATGGATCATAGTCTTCACATTTGGGCAAGTCCACTGGTATTTTTTTTATATTCCAATGACCTGTATACTAGCTGGTTTTGAGTGTCAAATTGACACAAGTTAGAGTCATCAGAGGCAGGAGCCTCAGCTGATGAAACGCTTCAGTGAGATCCAGGTACATGACATTTTTAGTCATCAGTGGGGTCGGTCGAAGCCCATGATGGATAGCACCTTCCCTGGACTGATGGTCCTCTGTTCTATATGAAGGTGGACTAAGCAAGCCATAAGAAGCAAACCAGTAAGCAGCACCCCCTACAATGCATCTGCATCTGCTCCTAATTCTGAGATTCTGCCCTGTTTTGAGTTCCTGTCCTAACTTTCTCCCAGTAATGGACAGCAATGCTAATGTCTAAGTCTAGTAAACCCTTTCCTCCCCAGCTTGCTCTTTCATTATGGTGTTTCATCACAACAATAGAAACCCTAACTACAAAATATATAAAGAAATCTCTGGGACTTTTAAAGTTACCTGGTAGAGAATAAGTTTCTAGTTCTTTTCTAATTCAATTTACTTAAGACTTTCTTGTATATAATTTTATTTTTAAACCTAATTACAAGACAATGATTTGCCATAAAATACTTTTATATCAATTCATTTTGGTTGACTCTACTTATCACTACTCTTTATTTTGGATGACACTACTTCTCATTATACTCTACTCTCTACTACCTCTCCACAACCCTGGTTAAAATTTCCCAACTCCAGTATTCTTCCTCTCTATTTTCATATTCCATATGTTATACTCTTTCATGTACCTTAATGAATATCCTCTTTATAGTTTTCAGGTTTCTTTAAACAGAAGTTGAACAAAAAGATAGAGTTCCGATGTTTGAATCCGCATATGAAAGAGGCAGTGGGTCATTTGGTTCTCTATGCTTGGATTACTTCAGGAAATATATGTTATTCCTATTCCATTCATTTGTCCATTTTTTTTTGCTTCACATCTTAAACAAGTTCATGGTCCTATTATCTTTCGGTCACTCAATGGGGATCTATGTCAGTTCAATAAAAATTTCTGCCTCCTCCCATCCCCCCATTTCCCTCCCACTCCCCCATCCCCTTCCCTCTCCAGTCCTAAGAGAAGTCAGGGTTCCCTGTCCTGTGGGAAGTCCAAG
>LOEQ01004925.1:3792-17599 GCA_001685075.1 Bramus lutescens | reverse complement strand
TCTTACTATGACAACTCTTCTCTTGTTATAGTAACCCTTCTGTTGTGAGTGCATCATAGTTCAATTCCTTGTTGAGCTTATGTAAGCAAAGTGTATAAAATGCCTATGCTAATAAAGCACAGCATGAAGTTGCTATTGCTGATTTCGCTCAGCATCCCCTGTGTCCTGGTTTATTTGTCACCCTTACCCAGGGACCCCGAAGCACTAGACGTCTACAGTACACCATGAAAAGACCAAACCTAACAATAATAGGGATAGTAGAAGGAGAAAAAGTCACAGAAAATATATTCAACAAAATCATAGAAGAAAGCTTTCCCAACCTAAAGGATATCCCTATGAAGGTACAAGAAGCTTACAGAACACCAAATGACCTGGACCATAAAAAGGCCCTTTACCATATAATAATCAAAATACAAAACATAGAGAATAAAGGAAGACTATTAGGAGCTGCAAAGGAAAAGTGTCAAGTAACATATAAAGGCAGACATACCGGAATTACATCCAGCTTCTCAATGGAAACTATGAAACCCAGAAGATCCTGGACATATGTGATGCAGACACTAAGAGACCACAGAAGTAAGCCAGACTAATATACCCAGCAAAGTTTTCAATCACCATCAATGGAGAAATCAAGATATCCTATGACAAAACCAGATATAAACAATACCTCTCCACAAATCCAGCCCTATTGAAAGTACTAAATGGAAATCTCCAACCCAACAAAGCTAGCTGCACCCACAAAAACACAAGCAACAGATAACTTCATATCAGCAAACCCCAAAGAAGGGAAACATATAAATACTACCACCAAGAAGTAATAGGAATTAACAATCACTGGTCATTAATGTATGTTAAAATCAATGGACTCAATTAATCTATAAAATGACACAGACTAAGATTAGGAATATGAAAGCAGGTTCCAAGGTATACAGGAAGCACACCTCAGCCTCAAAGATTGGCATTACCTCAGAGTAAAGGGTTGGGAAAAGATTTTATAATCAAATGGGCATAAGAAATCAGAGGGTGTAGTTATACTAATATCTAACAAAATACACTTTGAACTAAAATGAATCAGAAAAGATAGACACTTTATACTCATAACAGGAACAACTTATCAAGATGAAGTCTCATTCCTGAACATCTATGCACTAAATACAAGAGCATCCACATATGTAAAAGAAACATTGCTCAAGCTTAAATTGCACATCAAGCCATACACACTAATAATAGAAATTTCAACAACCCACTGTCCCCAATGGACAGGCCAATCAGACAGTAACTTAACAGAGAAATAAGAGAACTAAGAGATTTCATAAATCAAATGTAATTAAAAGACATATACTGAACATTCCACCAAAACACAAAAGAATATACCTTCTCAGCATCTCATGAAACCTTCTCTAAAATTGACCACATACTTAGTAATAAAGCAAACCTCAACACATATAAAAAAATGGAGTAACCCTCTGTATCTTATCAGATCACCATGGTTTAAAGTTAGAATTTAACAACAACACTAATTGCAGAAAGCCTCCAAACTCATGGAAATTGAGCAGTGCTCAATTGAACTACCCCTGGGTCATGGGATAAAGAAAGAAAGAAATTAAAGACTTCCTAGAATTCAACAAATTGAAGCGATAATGTACCCAAACCTATGGGACACTGTGAAAGCAGTGCTAAGAGGAAAGTTTATAACACTAAGTGCCTATATACAGAAAGTGGAAAAAACTCAAACTAGTGACTTAACAGCACACCTAAACACTACAGAACAAAAAGAAGCAGACTCTCTCCAGAGGTACAGATGACAGGAAAAAATTAAACTGATGGCTGAAATAAATAAAATAGAAACAAATAAAACAGTACAAAGAATCAAATGAAACAAAGAGCTGCTTCTTCGAGAAAATCCACAAGGTAAACAAACCCTTATCCAAACTAATCAAAAGGCAGAGAGAGAACATCCAACTTAGGAAAATCAGAATTGAAAATGGGAACATAACTGTCAACACAGAGGAAATCCAGAGAATCATTATGTCATACTACAAAACCCTGTACTCCACAAAATTGGAAAATGTAAAAGAAATGGACAATTTTCTGGATACGTATGACATACCAAAATTAAATCAATACTAGGTGACCAATTTCAGTAGACCTATAAACTTCAAGGAAATAGAAGCATTCATCAAAAGCCTCCCCACCAAAAAAAAATTCCAGGACTGGATGGTTTAAATGCAGAATTCTACAAAAAGTTCAAAGTGTTCCACATAATGGAAACAGAAAGAACATTACCAAACTCTTTTTATGAGCATGCAATTACCCTGATACTGAAACCACATGAAGACTCAACCAAGAAAGATAATTACAGACCAATCTCACCCACATACATAGGTGTAAAAATACTAAAGAAAATACTGGCAAACTGAATCCAAGAACACATCAAAATATCATCCAACATCATCAAGTCTACTTCAACCTGGAGATGATGGGATGATTCAACATACAAAAATCTATCAATGTAATCCACCATATAAATAAAGTGAAAAGAAAAACTTATGATTATTTCAATAGATTGTGAAAAAGCATTTGACAATATCCAACACCCCTTCATGATAAAGGCCTTGGAGAGAGCAGGTATATAAAGATCTACCTAAACATAGTAAAGATAAAATACAACAAGTCAAAAGTCAACATCAAACTAAATAGAGAGAAATTCAAAATGATCCTACTAAAATCAAGAACAATACAAGACTGTCCACTCCATATATATTCAACATAGTTCTTGAAGTTCTAGCTAGAGCAATAAGACAACAAAAGGAGATCAAGGGGATACAAATTGGAAAGGAAGAAGTCAAACTCTCCCTATTTGCAGATGATAAGATTGTAGGCATAAGTGATTCCAAAAACTCCACCAGAGAACTCCTAAAGCTGATAAATACCTTCAGTAATGTGGCAGGATACAAGTTCAACTCAAAAAATCAGTAGCTTTCTTAAAAACAAATGATAAAGAAGCTGAGAAAGAAATCAGAGAGTGATCACCCTTCACAATAGTCACAAATATTATAAAAAAACATAGAGTAACACTAACCAAGGAAGTGAAAGACCTGTATGACAAAACCTTTAAGCCTTTGAAGGAAGAAATTGAAGAAGATACCAGAAAATGGAAAGATCTCCTATGCTCTTGGATAGGTAGGCTCAAAATAATAAACATGGCAATCCTACCAATTCGTTAGATATCTAAGTTACATTAGGGGTAGTTTTAGCCAACACAATTCTTCATAGAACTTGAAAAATCAATACTGAACTTCATGTGGAGAAACAAAAACCTAGGACAGTCAAAACAATCCTGTATAATAAAGGAACTTCCAGAGGGATCACCATCCCTGACATCAAGCTCTATTAATGAGCTACATTAATGTAAACAGCTAGGTATAGGCATAAAAATAGACAGGTTAACTAATGGAATCAAATCAAAATCTGAATATAAATCCACACACTTATGAACAGATGATTTTTTTTTTACAAAAACTCTAAAAGTATGCAATGGAAAAAAATCTTCAACAAATGGTGCTGGCTTAGCTGAATGTCAACATATAGAAGAGTGAAAATAGATCCATATCTATCCCTATGCACATAAATCAAGTCCAAATGGATTAAAGACTTCAATATAAATCTGAATACACTGAACCTGATAGAAAAAAAGTGGGAAGTAGCCTTCAACGCTTGGGCACAGAAGACCACTTCTTAAATGTATTACCAGTAGCCCAGACACTGAAAGAAAAATAAATAAATGGGACTTCCAGAAATTGAGAAACTTTTATACAGCAAAGGACACAGTGAATAAGATGAAAAGGCAGCCTACTGAATGAAAAAGATATTCACCAACGCCACATCAGAAAGAGGACTAATATTCAAAATATATAAATAATGCAAGAAATTAGACATCAAAATTCCAAATAATCCAATTTAAAATGGGGTAAAGAACTAAACAGAGAATTCTCAGCAGAAGAATCTCCAATGGCCAAACACACTTAAGGAAATGTTCAAAATCCTTAGCCATCAGGGAAATACAAGTCAAAAGGACGCTGAGATACCATCTCACACCACTAAGAGTGGCTAAGATAAAAATCACCAAGGATAGCTTATGATAGAGAGGATGCAGAGTGAGTGGAACAATTCTCCTTTGCTGGTGAGAATGAAAACTTGTACAACCACTCTTGAAATAAGTATGGAGGTATCTCAGACAATTGGGAATCAACATAACTTAAGACCCAGTAATTCCATTCTTGGGCATATACTCAAAGGATATTCAAACATATTGAAAGGACATTACTTCAGCTATGTTCACAGCATCATTGTTTTTAATATCCCAAAACTGGAAACAACATAAATGGTCCCTCAACTGAAGAATGGATGAAGAAAATGTGGTCTATTTACACAATGGAATACAACTCAGTGATAAAAACAATTATCTTGAAATTTGCATGTAGATAGATGGAATTAGAACATCTTGAGTAAGGTAACCCAGATCCAGAAAGATGAACATAGTATAGACTCATTCATAAGTGGATACTAGCTGTAAAACAAAGGATAATGAACCTCTGCCTATGATCCTAGAGAGCTAAGTAATAAGGTGAATTCTAGGAGAAACATACATTGTTCCACATTGAAAGAGGAAATAGATAAAATTGCCTGAAAAAATTGGGAGCCTTGGGGTGGCGAGACAAGGGAGGATGAGACAGGAAGAGGAGGGAAGAAGGGGAGGGCAGAGGAATACTTAAAGGAATGAAATAGATGAGATGGAAGAAGGACAGAGATGAGAGCAAGGAAAATGATATTTTGATTGAGGGAGCCATTGTGGGGCATCCAGAAAAACCGGCATTAGAAAAATTTCCAAGAATTCACAAGGATCACCCCAGCTAAGACCCTAAGCAATAGAGGAGAATGTGCTGAACTGGCCTTGCCCTGTAGTCAGATTGACAAACATCTTAAATGGCACCATAGAACCTTCATCCAGCAACTGATGGAAACAGAGACAGAGACCTGCTGTGGAGCACTGGGCTGAACTCTAGAAGTTACGTTAAAGTGTGAGAGGAATCAGAATATGAGCAAAGAGATCAAGACCATTTTGGGACACCCACTGACACAGTTTGCCTTAGTTAAAGGGAGTTCACCATCTCCATTCAGACAGGGTAGGAACCAGGATAAAACCAAAACAGACTCTCTGAATGTGGGTGACAGTTATATGGCTGAGGTAGATTGCGGGGCCACTGACAATGGCACCAAGATTTAGCCCTACTGTTTGTCCTGGCTTTTTGGGAACCCATTCTTGTTGTAATGAGAGCAGTGGGCTGCATTTCCACCCAGGTCCTGGCTGCGTGGCTAGCTTATGCCCTGAAATAACAACATACAAATTGTCTTCTTTTAATCTGACGGACCGGGTAATATAGATCGGAGAAGAACCGATTGAGAGTGTACTTGCTTTAAGCCATATCTAATAATCTGTGTATCACCACGGGGTCGTGGCTTACCGGAAAGATTCTAAATCATGTCAATCTCGGGCCAGAGCTTCATGGCATCTGCCTGACTCTTCTTTCTTCCTCCCAGAATTCTATTCTGTGTACTCTACCCACCTAAGGGCTGGCCTATCAAAAGGCCAAGGCAGTTTCTTTATTAACCAATGAAAGTAACACATAGACAGATGACCCTCTTACACAAAATGTACTCAATGGCATATGTGGAGTTTCTTAATCTCATAATGCTTTTCTAGGGAGATCTTGGCTTGTTGTAAGTTTATAGGTCCCTTAAATATATATTATGGTTTCTGGTTTTCTGCTATTATGGGATTTCTCTGTGTGTGGATATGTATATCTCTGTATCCACATCCTTTTGCTCTGCTCCTTTTGTTTTGCCTTCCTTTGGTTTGTTTTTGTCTTATATAATTCAATTAAAATCACTCTTTTTGGTTGCCTCTTTGTATAGTAATAATAAAGTTAATGTAAGGATATGGATTTGAATGGGTGGATAAGTTAGGAGGATAAGGAAGGAGTTGGGGAATAGGAAATTATAATCAGAATGTATTGTATCAAATTATATTTTAAATAATAAGCAAACACTATGTTCATTGAAATAATTGTGTACTATTTTATGCAAATTTGTATTAACTTTGTGGAAATAGAACCTAATAGTACAGAACAATATTCACAAAGGCACACTGTACACTTTTGAGTGAATGTTTTGATAAACATTCACTTTTATTTTCCTTTAATCATTTCCACTACATCTTTAATTTAAATCACTTGGTTCGGTTTTTGTATAGAACATTAAGCGATATATAACACTCTTCCTTTAAAATCAGAACATCTAAATGTTTTTGATCATGTATAAAGGATAACCAACTGAATATGCAACAGTTTGCTGAAAATTATTTTTCTTTTTCTCTGTCAGCATTTCCAATACACCACTGTTTTATGAATGCCAAGGTATGTCCTGAGAAATTTGCTGAGAACTTTTTTAGATTCCTTTGTAAATGAAATTTTTTTCATAATTCTTTTTAGATTACCTCCTTTGTGTTTGTCTTTTGACAGACTGATTACCATATGTGTATGTGTACATCTTTTTTAATTTCTCCTAGCACTTCCAGTCCTCTTAAATCTAGTGACCTTTATTGCGTGCAGGTTCTCTGATTGATAGCTCCTTGCTGGTGTCTTGGTTCTGTTCATTTTCTTCATTTAACTTTCATTCTGTTACTTGACTAGATAATCTCAGCTCTTTTGTTGAGCTTCCCTAATTTTATAATTTCAATTTCCTGTCATTTTAAAAGCCAGAATTTCATCTAAAGCACTTTGTTAACATATGAGTATTCATCTAATGATATATCACATTCAATCTTTCCTTAACTACTTCATACATGGCTAGATTCATTGTTGGTGTGGGCAGAGCAACTGCATAAAATATTTCTCATAAAACGTTTGCCTAGTAATTTGAAGGTCTGTACTTTTCTGTTGCTTTAAAATTATATTGCTCTCAATTGTGGTCTTCCACTCCCATGAATAAAAAAGGAACCTATACTATTACTTGATGGTATAGATCAAGCTTATATTTTCTATAGTAATTCTTCCAGTATGATAAAATATAAATATGAATTTAGAAGTTATAAAAATTAGTTATTTTGAAAGTATAGTCTTACTGGCAGTCAAAATTGTCTTTTAAGGACATAGAACATTTTTACATTTTCTCATCCATTTGAATTTTATTTGTTGAGAGTTCTCTATTTAGTTCTATATTCCATTATGGCAGATTAAATTGTTGTCTTGATGATCTTTTTTTGAGTTTTTGAATATTCTAGACACTAATCTTCAGTCAGTTATATTTTACCAATTTTATACGCTGTATCTTTGAATGATAATGTCTTTTACTGCACAGATTTGTAGCTTCATGGGCTCCTCATTATTGTTTGTCTTAATGTCTATGCTATTAAAGTCCTGTACAGAATGTTTGTTCCAGTTCAAATAAGTTCAAATTCATTCCTTTATTTTTCTTCTATAGTGTGTATGTGTGTGTGTGTGTGTGTTCAAATTCATTCCTTTCTTTTTCTTCTATAGTGTCTCTGTGTGTGTGTATTTCCATATAAAACTTAATTGCTTTTTCTATTTTGGTGAATAATTCTTTTAGAATTTTAGTATGGATTACTTTGAATATATAGATTGCATATAGTAGAATGGTCATTGTCACAAAATTAATCCAATGACACCTGAACATGGAAGATTTTGCATCCTCTGATGTCTTCCTCTGTTGGGCCAAAATTAACTCAGGGCCTTTACCTCAAGGCCTGTAAGACAGAGAAAAGCCTGGCTCGAGTTTGAAGGAGAGTCTCAAAGCTACCAAGTGAGGATGAGACAGCAAAATCTAGGTAGATGCCCCTNNATCTAGGTAGATGCCCCTCCAGCCAGAGGGAGGGCTTGGCTGTCTCTCATTGGCAGGAGGTACCCCTGCAACACATGGATATCACTTAACCTATATAAGATGATGCTCACAGTAATAAACTGAGTTCCTGCTTTGACTTGAGTCCCTACCACATCTAATTGTCCTGTGTTGTGGGGCTGCAGAATGGGCATAGTGCATTTACCATTTCCTGGTGAATAAGGCTTAGAAGGCCTGGCAACTGGTACCCAATGAACAGGACCACAATTGTCCCAGGGATAAGCAGTCTGTCAAGGTGAGCGGGACCTCCATTACGGGTAATGCAACTTCACACAAAAGTGACCAAGCATTTAAGGCACTGAGATATATACTACTCTCCTGAAGCCTGGACTTTTCAGACATAATGTGATCCAGGTATAGGAGAACATACCCTTGGTAGACACCAGGAATCTTTTCTCACGGGACATGTGGAACCAGGTGAAGACTAGTCTGAGAAAAGGAAAAACACTTTGATATGCCCCCACCATTGGGATTCTATCCAACTATTACAACGCTTAAGGCATGTTTTCACCCCACTGCTCTGCCTTCCCCAGTGGCAGATAAGGAAAAGGCCAAAGAGGGGGAGAGGTCTGAAGAATTCAAAAGTAATCAACTACCCAAAGAATGGGGAAAAGGGAGACAGACAAGGGCAAAGATCAGAAAAGGGTGCAATTTACTGAAGAGCAGTCCCAGGGAGAAGGAATAAGGTAGACAGAGGCAAAATCATAAAGGAAAGTAGATAATGTCTCTGACAAAAAGCGGCCACCTTCTTATACTCTCAGACACCCTGGAAAGGATAAAATGGGAGAGGGGAATGGGACAAATAAGTGGGCTCCATGTTTGCCAGGAGAAAATGAATGTACCAGCCTCTGGGAGGAACTGCATAATTGGAGGATCCTAACCTTACCTATGCTGAGGCCTATAGGGCTATGGCTTACAGACCCCAAGCCTTCTAGCTCAATGTTGCTCCTGGCTCTAATCACCCCCCTAGTATTGTATCATTAGGAATCTAAGGACCTGAAACAATTGAGAAAAGCAATGGCAAGGATGGCCTCAACTCCCTTTGGGCCATGGCTCTCCTTTAATAGGTAGCCTACCATCCTTGTGCTCCCAAGAACTGGTATGATCTGGCTAAGGCCACCCTAGGGTGATCACAATATTTTAAATAGACGGCCTGCTTTAAGGAGGCCTGTCAGACTAGGGCAGAGTTCACTAGAGCAGCACACCACCCTCCTCCAATTCCTATCACTTATCTGATGCTAACTGGTATGGGGGAAGGCATTTCCACTGGGGTCCAACAAGCCACGATTGCGAATCCATAAAGGGAGCAAGTCAGACAAGCAGGCCTGGAGGCCTGGGCCAAGCTAGAGGAGGGACCCACTGAATAGCCTATAGCTAGCATGACGCAAAAATCAGGGGAGCTGCTTCCAGACTTTATTGTCCATGTGCAGACCAGCCTTGAGAGGAAATTGCCCTCCAGTGGACTTAGAGAACAATTTACTAAGCTCCTAGTCTGGGAAGGTATGAACCAAGATACTAGAATGGTTTGTACTGGCCTTAGGGAAGGGTCCATGAGTCAATGGATTGTGACATCACAGAATGTTGGAACCCAGTCACATACCTACCAGACTCTTGTGGCAGCCTTTTAGGGCCCGATCCAAACTCTAGCTTCTTCTATTACACAAGCCTTGGTGGCCTACTGTAACTGATCTAAAGGACAGCTTCTTCTCAATTTCTCATTATGAGGAGGATTGCAAAAAGTTCACCTTTTCCATTCCCACAGTTAACTCCTCCTGACATGACAAGAGACACGAATGAAATTTCTCCCACAGGAGATGGCCAATACTGGCCTTTTGCCAATAATATTTGTATAGTATCCTCTCTCCTTATTTTGACAAAGATAATACCTCTCTATATGCTTATATGGATGATCTAATCATTGGGCATTTGGAGGAATCAGGGCTAGCTCCCTGGGTAGCCACTATTGTTTATCCTCAAACAACATAGCTATAAAATAGCCCCAAACAAAATACAAAAGGGACCCCTATTTCATAAATAGATCCCAGTTAATGCTCACTCAAGCCAAAGTGAATGGACCCCTTTAATCCTTCCTGAGCCTCTCACTTTATTGGGGTTACAAAAGATACTGGGGGAAATGAACTGGGTAAAGCCCTGGTTGCCTGTAAAGAATGGGAGGCTAGATGTGTTATATGATCTCCTAAAAGGCAGACAACCTTATGACATCATTTCCTTACTCCCTGAGGGTCATCAGGCACTCACCAAATTCTTCAATGAGCTTCATCAGGCTTCTTTGGTAAGATATAATCCTAGCATTCCAATCCATGGCTGGATATAATTAGGAAAAAAGACCATGCTGGCTGCCATTGTTCAGCAGTCACAACCACTAGAATGGTTACATATTACCCTGGGGGCACTCCCAGAGTGTTCTCTCTAATCAATCAAATAGCTGATATGATCATAATAATCAGGGACATGTCCCTCCAACATTGCGGAAAAGATCCCTCTAAATTAATAATTCATTCAAAATTAAGGATTTAGAATTGGTGGCCAGACATTGTTCTCAGTTGAGCCTTGCCCTGGAGGAAGTTGTGGGTACCCTGGATATCCACTTTGGGGAGTCCTAGTTGGTGAAAGCTATTATCAAGAACTACACTGGAGGGACCCCTTAGTCTTTTTTTTTTTCTAGGCCTCTGCCCCAAGCATTCACTGTTTGCACAGATGGTAGGAAGAATTGGGCCACCTTTGTAGTTTTCCCTGCAGAGGGACCCAAGACAAAAATTAACAAAATTCTGTCTTGTGGGGGATCTGCTCAATATAGGGTAATAATGTCCATATATATTGCCCTACAAGAGGTCCCAGAACCCTGCGACCTCTATTCAGAGAGCCCTTATGTGGTGAAACTACTGTCACAATAACCCTATGCATGTATCAGATTGGATGCTAATCCTATTTTTGCTTTGATGATACAACTCAGATTGCTCTTAGAAGGTAGGAAAAAAACCATATATATTCAACATCTCAGAGGACACCAAAACCTCCATGGCCTCATTTCCTGAGGGAATGCTGCTGCGGATACTGCAACTTCTGGGGTCTGTCTCATAGAGGTCTCAACTCTTCCCATACAAAATACTATCCAGATGCAAGTCTTAACTCATGTCTACTGAAGAGAACTCACATATCTATACCATGGATCCCTGCAACAAAATTAAATAGAATTGTTTATACATGAGAGACTTGCCAACAGTTTCTCTGCAACCCCTCCCTTTACAAGGACCAGGGGTGAACCAAAGAGTGTTAGGCCACAGTATCATCTGGCAAACAGATGTAACACCTTACCCTCTGTTTGGCAAATTAAAATATATGTTTGTGACCATAGACATGTATTCTAAGGCATGCTCATCTACTGCCCGCTCAAGGGAAAAGGCAACCCATGCCAAAAGACACTTCTTACAATGTTTTGCTATGTTGGGATTACCACAACAGGTCAAGCCCAACAATGGCCCCTGTTTTATAAGCAAAACTTTAGAAGAATACTTCCAGAGATAGAATATATCCCATACCACCAGGATCCCATTCAACATTCATGGGCAAGTGATTGTAGAAAGACATCACCAATATCTCAAAGAGGTCCTCATAAAACAAAAAGGGGAGAAGTCTCCCCCATCTCCTACTGCAAAAGGCATTATTAATTATCAATATTTTAAATTTTCAAAATTAGATGAACAAAATAGATTCCAGAAACATTAGAGATCCCTACCAATGAGGCCCTGCCTAAAAGTTAAGTATAAGGATTCTCTCACTAACCAATGGAGGGGCACAGATCCCTTGTTGACACAGGGCCAAGGATATGGATGTATCTTCCCAAATAGAGGGGAAACACCTATATAGCTACCCACTTGTAACTTAAAAATTTCCCCTCCCCTCAGGACAATGGGGAAGACAAAGATGGCTGATAAAGAAAGAAAGAGATTGTGGTGGATAACCCTTAAATTCAAACACAAGAATAGAAAAATCACCACTGTCAAGGGAGACTGACCCTTGAGGAAAATGTTGCCTGTTTATCTATTTCTGATGGCCCTCCTTGTGGTAATCATGTTAACTCTTCTCACAGGGAACAAGGTCCAGGCAGAAAACCCCCAACAACAACAGAAGGTGATGTGGATCTTGTTGAGTGCTGGCACTGGAGGAATCCTAAACCATACTTCTCAGATGACAACACCCTGGACATGTTGGCCTGACCTAATGTTTGACCTCTGCGATTTGGCACTTGGGAGACTGGGTTCCAGGGATTGAAGTGAGACCTGAATGCAGAGGCTCTCAGAGGCACACCGATGGGGTCCGTAGAATGGGATTACTCGGACCCACAAGAGTACAGGAATGGAGACATGCCCTCCTGCAGGAAACCTTTTATGTATGCCCAGGAAGCAACAGGACTGCCTCTGCTATTAGAAACTGCAGAACATGGGGAGTGTTCCTGATTATTATTGTCCTTTCTGTGGATGTAAGCAGATTGGGACTGGACATTGGATAAAACAGCTTGGAGATATAATTATCTCCAGGGTCTCCAAGGTACCTCTATCCCAGAACTCCCGATATGGGAGATGCACTCAATTTAGATGTAACCCTCTGATATTAAGGTTTACAGATCAGGAAAAGAAAAGAGACCTATCCTGGTTATCTGGGAAGAAATAGGGATTAAGGCTATTCCAACATAGATATGATCATGGCCTTATAATCATGTTTCAAATGGACATACTTCCTGAGGACCCTCCTTGCTTGCTGGGGCCTGTTTCCAAACTAATGCCCATGGGGCACACACCTGCATTTCCCTGATGGCTAAGGATATTGAACATTTCCTCAAGTGTCTTTTGGCCATTTGAGATTCTTCTGTTAAGAATTCTTTGTTTACTTTTGTACCCAATTTTTAATTGGGCTATTTGGAAATCCTTTGTCTAATTTGTTGAGTTCTTTATATATTTTGGAGATCAGTCCTCTGTCTGATGCTGGGTTGGTGAAGATCTTTTCTCATCCAGTAGGGTGTCTTTATGTCTTGTTAACTGTGTCCTTTGCTTTACAGAAGCTTCACAGTTTCAGGAGGTCCCATTTATTTATTGTTGATCTCAGTGTCTGTGCTACTGGAGTTTTACTAAGGAAGGCATCTCCTGTTCCCATGCATTGCAGGAAATTTTCCTGTTTCTCTTCTATCAGGCTCATTATGGTTGGATTTTGATATAGAAGGGTCATCTGTCTATGTGTTACTTTCATTTGTTAATAAAGAAACTGCCTNTTAGCTAAGAAGAGGCTAGATATAATGGGCCAGGCAGTGATTAAATGAATACAACTTGTGTGTTGTTATTTTGGGGTATAAGCTAGCCATGCTGGAGCAGGGCGGGACAAAAAACAGGCCTGCCTCCGCTCCCCTTTCACACCAGAAAGGTGCTCCAAGATGGTTAACGAACTCCACGTAAAACCTGAGAGAGCTTGGGAAGTGATTCTGGGCAGAATAGAATAAATCATGGCTTCTTGGTAGCAGCAATCTCTTGGATCTGCTCAGCACTTAAGAGAGGCTTCCTCACTCAGCTTTAGCTGCAAAATCCTGCAACTCTTTGAGAGGTCCTGCCACAAAACAAAAAACTGAATGCATGCTTTTCAGTTTTCAGCCATAGCAGGAAAAAAGCTGTGCCGTTTTAAAATGCCTGCTTTCTGGGCCATCCTGCCAGGGCAAACTCTCATTTAGGCAGGCAGTCTGACTGACTGTGGTTTGTGAGCAGACTGTTGCAGCTTGCTTGCTGGCAGGGACCTTGAAATGCCATACAGTTGTGGCAATAAA
>LOEQ01004924.1:84855-109491 GCA_001685075.1 Bramus lutescens | reverse complement strand
ATGGAATTGAAGAATTTATAGTTATAGTTTTCTTTAGTTATGATAAAAGATAAAGTAGTTATAAATATTGTAACTATAATTCTTATTTGATACCTGTTTTGTTATATGTAACTTTACTATGTTAAAGTTAAAGCCTTCCTTTTTATTTAAACAGAAAAGGGGAGGTGATGTCAGAGTTCCCTCTGTGTGCTGTGATTACCATTAATGAATAAAAATACTGCTTTGGACCTATAGCAGGGCAGAGCTTAGTTAGGCCGGGAAACCTAAGCTGAATAATGAAGAAGGCAGAGTCAGAAAGAAACTATGGAGCCGCAGGAGACAGATGCTGGGAACTTTAGCTGGTAAGCCACAGCCACATGGTCATACACAGATTAATATAAATGGATTAAATTAATATAAGAGTTAGCCAATAAGAAGCTAGAGCTAATAGGCCAAGGAGTGATTTGATTAATACCGTTTCTGTGTGATTATTTGGGATCTAAGCTATCCAGGTGGCTGGGAACCAACAAGCACCTCTCTCCTCCAACACTATTCTAGTGTGCAAAGCAACAAAGCAGCAAGAGAGGTGGCAAGGGGGTCAGAAACCATCCAAGCTGTTCAGAGGTACCTGAAAGGGGGAGTGAGGATTAAGGAAAGAAGTAGACAAGAGATAGAAGATAGAGCTGGGAGGACATCCAGTGAATACTGTATCTGGCAGATTTATTTCTCATAGCCCTTATATACTCCAAGCCAAAGGAGAAGAGAAAAAACTTCCTTACCATGATACCAGGAACAAACAAGTGTAATTGCTTCCTAATTCTGAAAGCATCCAGCAACCACTCCTTAGAGTAAACATCCTACTATCTGGTCTTGAGAATCAAGAATAGGTGTGAACTCTCTGACCTTGAGTCAAGATGGAAGAGTTAAGTCTGTGATCTCCCATGGGAGGGTGCAATCCCACAGAAGATCCTCATTCCTTTACAGACCATTCCAGAATCCAAGATAGCTGCATATTCAAATGCCTGATATGTGACAGGTATGCTCAGACTCCAGAAGAAGAGGTTGGAGCCCCTCAAGCTGGGCTTACAAGCAATTGTGAACTGCCATGTGGGAGCTAGGAACTGCACCTGGGTCCTCCATGAGAAGTATTCTTAACTACTGAGCCATTCTCTCCAGCCCCTTCAGTTAGCTTTTAATTGAAACAAAACCAGTGGTGACAATGATGATGAATAAAACAACGAGTATTTACTCAAGAAACAACTAATTTTGAAGACTTATAAGAGAGAGAGAAAAAAAACAGAGGTGGGAGGGAGGGAGGGAGGGAGGGAGAGAGGGAGGTAGGAAAGGAGGGAGAAAGAGGAGAAAGAGAGAGTATTGTGCCCACATTGACTGGGTTTGTACTTTGAATACAGAAATGTGATGTTTGTTTCTTGTTAGAATTCAGTAAAGGTCTTTTCCCATTCTGTAGGCTGCCATTTTGTCCTAATAATAGTCTCCTTTGCCTTACAGAAGCTTCTCACTTTCACAGGGTCCCATTTATCAGTTGTTGATCTTGGTGTCTGTGCTATATCGGTATTCTGTTCAGTAAGGTGTCTCCTGTGCCAAAGTGTTCAATGGTACTTCCCACTTCCTCTTCTGTCAGGTTCAGTGTAACTGGATTTATGTTGAGGTCTTCGATCCACTTGGACTTGAGTTTTGTGCAGGGAAATAGGTATGGATCTATTTGCATTCTTCTACACGCATACATCCAGTTGAAGACGTTTTCTTTTTTATTGTATAATTTTGGCTTCTTTGTTGAAAATCAGATGTCCATAGGTGTGTAGATTTAGGGCTGAGTCTTTGATTCAATTCCATTGATCTCCCTGTCTGTTTTCGTGCCAGTGTCTTTTTTTTTTTTTTACTATAGCTCTGTAGTAGAGCTTGAGATCAGGGATAGTTATAACTCTGGAAGTTTTTTTTATTATACAGGAATGTTTTAGCTATCCTGGGTGTTTTGTTTTTCCAAATGAAGTTGATTACTGTTCTCTTGAGGTCTGTGAAGAAATGTGTTGGAATTTTGATAGGGATTGCAGTGAATCTGCAGACTGCTTTTGATAAAATTGACATTTTTCTATGTTATTCCTACTGATTTTAGAGCATGGGAGATCTTTTCATCTTCTTATATCTTCTCCAATATCTTTCTTCAAATACTTGAAGTTCTTATCATACAGGTCATTCAGTTGTTTAATTAGAGTTACCCCAAGATATTTTGTATTATTTGTGGCTATTGTGAAGGGTGTTGTTTCCCTGATTTCTTTCTCAGTCATTCTATTGTTTGTATAAGGAGGGCTACAGATTTTTTTCTATTTTATTTTTAGTTAATCTCATATCCATTCACTGAAGGTGTTTATCAGCTGTAGACGTTTCTTGTAGTTGGCCTATGTATACTATCATGTCATCTGTGGATACTTTAATTTCTTCCTTGGATGGATCTAAAAAAGATCATGCTGTGTGACGTACCCAGACCCAGAAAGACATACATGGCATGTTCTCACTCACAAGTGGGTCTTAGCTGTGAATCAAAGGATAATGATGTTACAGTCCACATATCCAGAGAGGCTAGGTGACAAGGAGGGCCCAAGCAGGGGTAATACATGGATCTCCCTGGGAAGGAGGAATAGAAGAGATCTCACAGATGGACTGAGGAGGTGGGGATGGAAACATGAGGGATCAGGTTAGAGGGTGGATAGAGGGAGAGAGTACTGAAAGAGATAACTGGAAATGGGGGCATTTGGGGATCAGATAGTAACCTGATGCAAGGGAAACTTCCAGGAATCTACAAGGATGGACCCAGGTAAGACTCTAAGCAATGATGGATTTGTAGCCAGAACTGGACATCTCCTGAGACCAGATTGGTGCCTACCCTAACTGTCCTCACAGAGCCTTCATTCAGAAATTGGTGGAAACAGATGCAGACACACAGCCAAACATTATGATGAGCTTGGGGAATCCCAGCTCAAGAGAGGGAGGAGGGATTGTAGAAGCCAGAGGGGTCAAGGACATCAGAAGAAAACCCACAGCATCAACTAACCTGGGCTCATAGGAGCTCATGGAGTCTGAACCAACAACCTGGGCCCTCTACATAGATATGACAGCTATATAGTTTGAGCTTCTTCTGGGACTCCAAAAATTGGGAGCAGAGGCTGTCTCTAAAGCTTTGGCTGGCTTTTGGGAACCTATTCTTCATACTGGGTTGCCTTTCTCAGCCTTGATACAGGGGAGGTGCTTAGTATTACGGCAACTTGATAGGCTATGTTTTGTTGATACCTACTGGAGACCTGCCCTTTCCTAAACAGAAACAGAGAAGCAGATTGGGGCTTGCAGAGGGAAGGTGGGCAGACAGGTATGAGAGGAGAGGAGGGAGATGAAACTGAGGTCAGGATGTTAAATCAATTAATTAATTTAATTTAAAAAGTTCAGGGAAGGACTGGTCATCCCTCCTGCACTACGTTTTGGAAAGATGGCCTGGTACTTTGTAGCTACAAACCAGGAAAAGTGGCTCCACTGGCCAGACAGCTCTGAGCAATCCCAGAGCACAACTGCTGGACATCAATCAGGCATGCAGCTTTCTGTGCTTCTGAAGCTCCACTTCCCATAGTTTCCAAGGTACGCCAGGGAAAGGAAAAGCCAATGTTTAAAGAATATTCAGTGCCAGTGACGTCAATACCTGCAGCATAATTCCCAACTGGTGCCAAACAGAAATCCAGGGACTGTCCATTAGATTCTTAGCTCCTGGAGGACACCAAGCCTGGCTTCATCCTGTGTAGTACAACATCTACCCAAGATGGTTATGCAGAGCAAGCAGTCGGTGAATACAGGAAAAGGTTGCAGGCTGCTTACAAGGCCTGTTGCTCTCTGCAGGCCTGGGATGGGATGAAACCCTGTCTCTCCTCAATTCATGCTGGCCTTTGTGCTAGAAATGAGTTGCCTCTCCCTGCTTGCTGTGTGCCAGGTTTGTGTCCATCTGCTGCCATTATTTACCCCACATTTCACAGCTCTCTTGTATTGCATGTGGTTATTCTTCAGTGGATCATTATGGCATCTGCCTGCCCACCTTGTGTGTGCCCTGTTTCAGTCCACCAGGCAGCAGCTGCCTACCCACCCTGCCCTCTCCATCAGTTGCAAAGGTCCAACCCAGTCAAGCCTGGTTGCAAAAATCATCATTCCATTGCTTGAGGGTTGGCCGAACTCCAAAGCTTGGTTACAGGGGTCCTTGTTCACTGTTTACTGTTCCTATAGATAAGTTTCTTAAAAACCAGATGTGCTGGCCACAAGGAATTTCAGTTTCAAGGTTGTATACAAGGATGCATACACCAGATCTTGATCAGCTGTCATGTTTAAATAGTAAAAGCAATCACATTAATACTGATAGAGTGGCGCCCTGATTGTATATGAAGACTGGAGCTTCAGAAACCCCAACCTCATCCAGAATCGATTTTAAAAGAAGACAAGGCCACTGCCATAAAAATCCATGCTCTGCCTTCTGCTTCCTTAAGCAGATGACGTCTGATGATTTGTTGCTCTTAGTGCAAGGCTCAGACACATGTTCTATACCATGTGTAGCACAGAGTAATAAATTGATTGTCTAGGACTCAGGCCTCCTGCTTTCATGTTGGAACTTGTCATAACATATAAGGCTCTGAGACTCTAGTTATATCCAAGCCTATACAGTGTGGCCAAATCTTGGAGCTTTCCTGTCTCTGAAATAATATTTATAGCCTTTGTCACAGCATCTTTTGCTTACTTTTATATAAACCATGTGATTTTTTAAAAGTGTTTAACATAAAGCATGTCCAAATAATATCATGATTATAAAATAGATTAATAGAAAAGGCATTGCTAGTGACTTCTGAAGCCATGCCTAAATACAGCACACCCTTTATCCACCCAGGACACACAACAAGCCCCAGGAGCTGCCTGAAACCACAAATAGGCCACAGTTTTTTCCTCCATAAGTACATACCAATGAACTAACAACTATTATAGTTAATATATATATATATAAACTAACTTATAAATTAGGCACAGTAAGAGATTAACAGCACTAATTACAAAACAGAACCATTTTAACAACCTACCATAATGAAAGTTATTTAAACTTATGCATCATTTATGTCTGTAACTTTTTATCCAATGCTTTTAGAACAGTTAGCTTCTGGGAGTGAAATCTCTGATGATGGAGGACACTGTGACACTTAAGGGAGATGACATAGCGTTCCTCTGCCATCGTTTATGGTCCGCATCTCAGCTTAGGTCTTTGCAGAAGGTTCTGTGCAAGTGAAAAGAGAAGTCAGTCAGCTCCAGAAATGAGGGGAAGGGAAAAGTCCAAACCAGACCCTGGCCACGCTGTTTCGTTCCTGGTGTCAGTAATTACCACTACATCCCCATGAGGTTGCTACTGTTTGCATTGTTCAGATGCTAAACCTGAGATTCAGAGAGGACCGTGTGCCCAAGATCAAGTCCATCTAACCTGGTGGAGCTGATTAGGAGAGTGATCTGTTCAGTCCCTTCTTGGCTGCAAACTCGGAGCTCACATTGCAAGGCCAACAGCTCATCTTCATCAGAATTAAAGCCAATGTAAATGACCCTGAGGTTTTACTCAAGGCAGAATGTGAAGCAGAGATCCTAGCTCCTTTCCTGGTGGGCTTCATGAACTGCGCTACTGTGAACAGGAAGCAGGGGCTGGGCAGAGCAGAGGTGCACACCTTCTTCACACTGTTTAAATGGGGAAAGAGGATAAACTAGCTTCTAAGGTCAGGAGCAAGAATAAAATGTGTTCTCTTCTCGTGCCATTTTAAAACAGTGTCAGATAATAACTTTTAAATTTTATATTTACTTTAAACAGTATTGCAATTGGACTAATAAAAGTGCTGGGGCGAAGGACAGAAGAGAGTACAGGTCGAAGCAAGACACCGTGATATGCATGTGTGGTAGGCCTAAATAAGACCCATCCTTTTGTATTGTAACAAAAATAGTTAAAACTGTGAGGAAACGTTTAGACAACTGACATCCCAGGTTGGAACTGGGACACTTTTCCCTCTCTCTAGAACTTCCCAGAATGTTTGTGTATTCTCTACCTCTGAAGCCCTCATTCTAGAGACAAATTTCTACTAAGCCCTGACATTTTCATTCCTGTGCACCCTGTACTATTTCTCACTTTGAATATGGTTCTTTAAGTCCAACAGGAAAGAAAGTACTATATGAATAAATCTTTATTACTGTCAGCATTGTTAAAGAATTGCTTAATTTGAGCTGCTCTTTCTTTGAAATCACTGCCTTACTGGGCAGAGAGGATCCTGCTAAGCATTTTAAATTAGGGAAGACAGTTTTATTGTCAAGGCAGGTCAATCAAATTATAATTGGCTCTAATTTACACTCCCACCAGCTGTTAAATTCTTTACCCAAAGCACTCAAAACGGTGTGACATTCTTACCGGCTTTGTGAAAGCTTCCAGAGGAATCGCCTTCCCCCAGATCCCTCACACCAAAAGACCTTGTTATTTTCAGCAGCCTTGAGGGAAAAGCCCCCTTTCACTCAGCCTGGAGAGCATGGCCCGGACAGAGGCAGGCTGAACAGGACAAGGATGAACTAACACCCTCCGTAAACACAGGTCAGTAAGGCTGCCACAGAGGAGCAAGGGAGGCTCCTGGACCAGGAGCCACTAAGATCATCCTTGGTATGGAATTTAGACTGTTTTGGAAACCATAAATCGAGCACTTAAGATGGAAGACAAGGGTAGCATTCTGGGGTAGACATGTATATGCTAGTTACGAGGAGAAAACTGGCAATGCTTGGATATTTGAAGGCTCTGAATAAAAGCAAAACTAAGGAAGATCTTTTACAGGCAGGTGGATACACACCCTTCAGGAAAGCCATGACCAGGGAACTGACCGTGAAGTACCTCTCTACTGCCTTCCCAGGGTTCTAGTGTCTGACTCTATACAATTTTTGAGACCCTGTCAATGTACCAAGAGGAAGGTATGACCAGATGTGAAAATAACATTATAACCAAATAGCCAAGACTGCCTTCATTTTGAATGAATTTTGGGGGAATCTGTCTGGCTGCTTCTTAGGGAACTCATTTAAGTGACTCAATAGTTTTTCTAGTCTTGCTAACTGGCTGTAGGAACATTTCCCAACAGTCTCAAACTGTGGGTCTGGGGGGATAATTGGTGGAGAGGAAACGCAGTGAAGAGCAAATTGGATGTTTGGATTTCGAGTGGGCCTCAGAAAACAGAGCTTTGTGAAGACAAGATGAAATGCTGGCCTAGAAACAAGAAACAAACTTTCAGAAAGCGAGGAGGAACACAACTTCACCTTAGGGCGAGCATTACAGTGCTTAACGGAGCAAGAAGAGGGAAAGAGCCCTGCTCTCCTAGACAAAGGACACCATCCATCTTAGGGGGTTTTGTCGAAGGACATGTACCTTTAAAATGAGTTTTGTGAAGAATGATGTCTCATCACATAGGAAAATACCAAAACCAGTGAAAATATTAAAAATAGGAAAAGAAATGGGGACTGCTTAGGCTATAATCTCATGCATATGAACGTAAATTTAATACCAATACATAGTATGACCACAGAAAATGCTAAACAAAAGTGGTTCTTTCCAAATGAGACAGGATTACAGGCAAGTTTTAAACACTTGTCTCCATTTTCTGATTTGTTTTGTTTTTGCTTCTAACTTCATAATGACTGATGTATATTATTTATACCAATGAATAGAATTTTCTGTGATATTTCCACACATGTATAAATCATACAGTAGTTACATCCATCTCCTCTTCCTTTGCTCTCTGCCACCTCCTGTTAGTTATTTTATTTTTTACTTTTTACTAGAGGACAGATGTTGAGATAGCATCTTGCTGTGCAACACTCATTGGCCAAACTCCCAATCCTCCTACCTCTGTTTCCCACACACCGGTAGAATGGGTATGCACTGCTGGACCCATTTTTGTAAATCTTACAAACAACAAGAATACATGCAACCAATGTGGGTTTGCAAAGCAACACCCATGGGCACAAAATCCCCTATGTATTTTATTTTGCTAAATCAAAGAAAATCTCTGGAACCCAAAGCACACATCACTATTGGGGCTCTTTTGAGGAGTCAAAAGTCAAAATGACACAGCAAATCTGGAGGGATGCGACTTCCTTTAGATGTATTTCCAAGTTTCTCACCATTTTTTTCAGACCCTTGTGCCTTTGCTGCGCAGAGAGAGCTATGCTCTATGTCCTTCTGCCCAAACCATGACTATAGAGAGCTGTGCTCTATGTCCTTCTGCCCAAATGATGATTATATTCACTTCTAGTGCCATTGTGACAAAATCCCACCTAGGAAGAGATTCACTGTCAAGGTGAAGGAACACCCCAACTTTGAGGCTAGCTTGGTCTGTATTAGGAAAATCTGTTTTTAATAAACAAATTAAGATTAATAAAAAGACCACATCAACAAAACTTTTAGAGAAAAATATGTCAGTAAGACTGTGTGTGTGTTAAATAGCCCCTGAGGATGAGAAAAGAGAAATAGAAAGCATAGGACACTCTCAATGCAAAATATTGTCATGCACCACATTCTAAATCTTAGGGAATTGTAATCACCTCCCTGTTAGAACTATGAGAGTAAATGTCATTGGATCAAAGTGCACATGTATGCATCAGGGTCCAGACGTCCTATAAGCTACATGACAAGCTCTGAGCCCTAAAGTGTTCTGTCTTTTTATCTTTCATTATTGATGTTGTTCTTTGTCTTTGTTTTATTTTTAATTACATGTGTATGGGGGTGAGTTTGTGTGCGATAGTAGAGGTGCCTGAAGAGACTAGAAGAAGGAGTTTGTGAGGTGCCCTCTGCCTCCCAGGTGCTGGCTTTACAAGTATGTACCACCAGGCCAGCAAATTTTGTCCTCGTTGTGATAATTACCACAAACTCAAAAAGCTTGGAGCTAGAAAGATAGTTTAGTACTTCTTGCTCTTACTGGGGATCTGGGTTCAGTTCTCAGTACCCACATGGTGGCTTACAACCATCTGTAATTCTAGTTCCAGAGGATCTGATGCCCTCTTCTGACCTCTGTGAGGACCAGGCACAAGTGGTCCACAAACACACATGCTGACAAAACATTCAAACTCATAAAATAAATCTTAAAAAAGTTTTTTAACACAAAAAAGTCATGTAAAACTTAGCTCATTGGGAAAACTAACTTATATTCTGTACAACTGTGAAATTTCAGAATCTCTCTGGCATTGATATTATAAGATTTTATTTGCAATTTTCTGCGCTTGTCTAGCTTTGGTTATGTGAGCTTGAGTACAGATACCCACAGAGACCCGAAAGGGATTAGATAACTTGGAACTTGAGTTATAGGTAGATACAGTGACCTGCCTGACATAGGTGCTGGGCACCAAGCTGGATTCCTCTACAAGAGCTGTGCGTGCTCCTAAGCATCTCTGAAGCCCTCATGCTGATATTTTGGATAAGTTAATTCTTAGCGAGCTAATAGAGAAAGTACCAAGATGAATGTATTCATGCCATCTGAACACAGACATGCAAACAAAGTCTGAGCGCCGGTGTTGTGATAAAATGGTGACGATCTGAGCGGTCCCAGGCCCTTCCATAGTGAATGTTTACCTGAGACAATACCTATGTCATAGCAATTGTGCCATGACTGTTTACAAAAGGACTTCCAAGGAAGACCATCAGACATAAAAAAGAGGTCAGACTAAATTTCATTTGGGGGAGGGTTTTCTTGTGGAGATTGTTTTTGTTTTTCTTATTTTTAAGGCAGTCTTTTTCTACAAAGCCCTGGCTGTCCAGGAACTCACTCTGTAGATCAGGCTGGCCTCAAACTCACAAAGATCCACCTGCCTCTGTGAGTTGCTCTTATGAGGCTCATGTAACAGCAATGGGAAGAGTAACTGATAGAAACAGTGTTTAAGGGTACCAAATGATGCCACCCACGAAGACCTATCAAAGAACCCCAGAATGGACATTGGTGCTCTTGCTCCAAGAGGGCAAGAAACATCCCCTGTCTGCATCCAGCTTGAGTTTATTGGGAAAACATTTTAAAGGAGCAGTTTGGTAGAAAAAGAGAAAAATAAGTGAATTTGGGTGACTTTCACAATCCGAAACCTTAGGAGATTTTCCTGGGACTTAATAAAAACTGCATATTGTTCTGTGGAATGGATCTTCTTTGCTTTTTGTTTAGAAAAAAAATAAAATAGCTGAATTATTAATGTGAGGCAAATTGGTTACTGTATATTTAAAGTCACCTTTTATTTCATACATATATATGTATTAAGATCTTAAGGGTGCTTTACTGTGGCTTATGATACAGTTGGAATGGCATCTAAGGAACCATGAAAAGGATGTTAGTGTGGTTTAGGGAGAAGAAAGAATCAAAAAATGAACCTGTGGAGCTATGGGTAAGAACCACCAGCCCCCTCTCACTTCCCATATCCACTGCAGACATCAAGGTTCCCCAAGTCACTCTCAGTCCTGATAATTCAATCGAACTCCCTGAAAGCTGTTACAGTCCTGGCTGTGCTTTATTAATTATAGGATAAAGTAGGGTGCTCTGGATCCCGAAATGGGGCTCCCAAGTCTTCTCCTTACAGACTGATGAACAGGGTTAACCTTCTTGACAATCGCATCAGACAGTAGCATGGGATATGCCAGTCTGCATGGGCCTTCCAGAGGGAAAACAAATTCCATGTGGTTTAAAGACTCTATCATGTGGTTTGCAACCCACCTTACATATTTATTCTAAGGAGGTCTCAACTCCATTTCTCGTACAGTTGATTATCAATACCAATGTTATCATAATATCAATTTGCATATTGGAATGGGATCAACATGTTCTACCAAATTACGGCCATGGAATAACTCTTCTCCATTACAGAACAAATCCATAAAACTATAGAAGCATCTGCTGTGCTTTGAAACACAATTGACCTTTGCCCTTGTGGTAGGCTTATTATGGACAGTTGCTATTACAGTTGACCATAATTGATTCTAGGATCCAAGTAGCAGTCCAGGGGGACAAAGCCACTCTCTCCACCTGGATACGTAAGTTTTTACTAAGACCATTCTCTACATTGTGCTACCAAACAGCCAGACCTCCCTCTCTTCTGTACAGAAGACATGGGTAAGTTACTTCAGAGAAGCTAGGTACCAAGGATGACCCTAAAAGGGATGCATGGATCACCTGGGAAGGGGAAAGAGATGAGATCTCCTGAGAAAACTCGGGGTGGGGAGGAGCAGTAGAGAGGAGGAGCTACGGGGGATGAGAACATGAGCGAACTGGATGGTCAAGATGGGGGAAGGATGGAGTGGGGGAGAAATGAAAGAGATATCTTGATAGAGGGACTCATGGGGTTAGAGAGAAATCTAGTACTAGAGAAATTCCCAGGAATCCACAAGGATGACTCCAGGTAGGACTCCTAGCAGTAGTGGAGAGGGTGCCCAAATTGGCCTTCCCTGTAATCAGATTGGTGATCTGTCATCTTAGAATCTTCACCTAGTAACTAGAACCAGATGCAGAGATCCATAGTCAAGCACCAGGCCTAGCTCCAGGGGCCCAGTCGAAGAGAAGGAAGGATTATATGAATAAATGGGGTCAATATCATGACAGGGGAATCCACAGAGACAGCTGACCCGAATTCGTGGGAATTCATAGACTCTAGACCCACAGCTGGGGAGCCTGTGTGGGACCAAACTAGACCCTCTGCATGTGGGCAACAATAGCGTAGTGTGGTCTGTTTGAAGGGCCCCTGGCAATGTGATCAGAATCTATCCCTGGTGCATGAACTGGCTTTTGGGGGTCCATTCCCTATGGTGGGATGCCCTATTTAGCCTTGATGTGGGGGGGAGGGGCTTGATCCTACCTCAACTTAATGTGCCAGGCTTTGTTGACTCCCCATGGGAGACCTTAGCCTTTCAGTGGATGGAGGGTGGGTTGGGGAGGAGGAAGGAGCAGGAGAAGGGGAAGGAGAGGAAAACTGTGGTAGGTATGTAAAATGAATTCAAAATTCTAAATAAAAAATTTAAAAAGAGAACATGATGAAGAGCAAAAAAGTTTCCTATGTCAGATAGGAAACTGTATTGCAGAATATCTTATTTTGACCTACTCTTGAAGCAAGGACAGTCTTGGTACATTGGCATAAATCACACGTTTTCCTACAGGATCTCCACAGACTGGAAACCCTTAAGATTCCCATGGATATGCATTCTGGGTGCCAACACCTAGACTGAAGAGCCACTCTCCCATGGTTACTCAGTTCCTCTTATTAAAATGTTCAAGAGGACATGTTGGGTTAAGACTCAACCTCTCCCTAATACTAGATATTAATATGCATTATATTCATAATTGCCATGAGCTGTTTGAGCTCATTGACAAACTGACTTTAGAAGCAGAGTTTCTGCCCCTCCCTAGGCCCCATTTCAGACCCAAGCATGCTTGTCTCAAGTTATCCACCATGACCCTCTCCTGGGGATGGGCAGGCCCTTCACTTCGTGACAGGGAGAGAAGTGAAGAACGAGACAGTCTAAGAGAGAACTGCTGTGCCCTTGAGAACAGTTGGAGGATAAGCTGCTCCCATTCTTATTGGTCGTTCCACGATGTGAAACTGTCTGCATGGAAAGGAAAGGCTCAAAGTTCAGCCCTGGGAAGTTCACCACTTACTCCTCGTTTATGCCCCGACAATGCTTGAGCATGCATGGGCAGCCTGTTTATGGCGNNGGCGGTTCTCCAGTTGTTCCTATCATGGGCAGTCCTAGATGCTTGCGTTATTGTCACACCCAAGGTCCTACAATCTTCCTTTATGCTGTCTATCCAGGTTTTTTTCTTTTGTGCCTTCCTCTTCATCTTATCCACTTCTCCAAGCAGTGCTATCTTTGGGTATCTGCCGTCATTCATTCTCACAACACGGCCGGAGTATCTCAAGCACCGTTGCTGTACCCTGTGGTTTATTTCCTTCTGTAGATGGAGCTGTTTCTTAATGTCATCGTTGTGTAACCTATCTCTTCGTGTGACGCCTAGAATCCTCCTGAGACATGCCATCTCAAACACATTGACTCGCTGTTCTGAGGAGCATTTCATTGTCCAGGTTTCAGCGTTGTAAAGAAGGCAGCTCAAGACAAGTGCCTAGACATGGGAGAAAAAGCTTCATAGGAAGCTCCAGCTCATCTCAACTGCCCCAGCTGGTTTGTGTTAGTTGCTATGAGAGCCCACTTTGATGATATCTTTGTCTACTGCCATCTGCTGGCATAGAAGCCCTGCACCAGGGAACTCTGTTCCGTCTGCAGATTCCGGTTGACTGGCTGAAAGGGGCTTCTCTGGCCCATTTCTGCTGGGTGTTTCCTATCCAATTGGATATGGTTTTGCTATCTTATTGATACTGTCTATTTATCCTTTTATTATGACTTGTATCCTTAATACACTCACTAGTTCATGTAGCATGATTAATAAAAACCCAGAGACAGATATTGGGGTTCAACTTGATGGTCAGAAAGGAAAAACAGCCAGCCACTGGCAATTACCTCTACCTCAGTCCGAAATGGCGATCCTACTTCCAGGAATCTCAGGATGAGACTGTGTGTGAGAGTTATCTCTTCCCTTTTTCTATTCTTCTGTATAACCTGGATTAAAGGCGTGCACCACTACCACCCAGTTTCTATAGCAAATTAGTGTGGCTACTGGGATTAAAGGTGTGTGTCACCACTGCCTGGTCTGTAAGGCTGGCCAGTGTGGCTGTTTTACTACCTGCTCTTCAGGCAAGCTTTATTTATTAAAATACAAATGGAATATCACACCGGGCGGTGGTGGTACACACTTTTTATCTTAGCACTCCGGAGGCAGAGACAGGCAGATCGCTGTGAGTTTGAGGCCAGCCTGGTCTAAAGAACTAGTTCCAGGACAGGCTCCAAAACTACAGAGAAACCCTGTCTCGAAAAATCAAAAAAGAAAAAGAAAGAAAAAAGAAAAAGACAAATGAAATATCACTACAAGTTCAAACCTTGGCTATTGCAGATGATCCAGACCATAGGCTATTGTTCAGAGGTGTTTGTTGACTGAGTCTGCCCGACCCATTTCTCAAAATACCCATCACCTGTCTCCCATCTTTTGCTTTCTGTATACAAGAATGCTCCCGCCAGTCTTCTTGTTCAAAGGTGGCTTTCCTCTCAATGCCACTGCCAACGAAAATAAATTTAGCTTGTCCCATGAAACACAGACCAAGCCCCCTTCTGTCTTGTAAGCCAAAGGTACTTTTCCCATCA
This sequence comes from Bramus lutescens, assembly GCA_001685075.1. NCBI lineage: Eukaryota > Metazoa > Chordata > Mammalia > Rodentia > Cricetidae > Bramus > Bramus lutescens. The sequence continues at coordinate 95,201 of LOEQ01004924.1, read as the reverse complement.
TACATGACAGCCTGGATAATGTTAGGATACATTTTTCAAGTCATAAGTGCTGGATCCATCATACACAGGTTGAAGTGGTGGTCACAACTAACTAGAATGTGCTGTGGGTATGACTAAGACCTCCCAAAGCCTTCTTCATTGGAGTAATGCTCTGTCCCCAGTGCCTTCTGGTACCCAGGGCCCTGATAACATCACAAATCCATTGTCCTTTCCTTCTCCATTTGATGGGCTTTATATTCACACAGCAAGAGTGGTGTGTGTTTGCATGATGAGCTGCGGTGCAGCAGGAACACAACCACCATGCTTCATCCACTAAAGTTGGGAATCTTTTGAAAAATCTGATCATCCAGATTCTCACACACACAGTGATCCGTCAGTGGGGGCTTGCATACCATGTGCTCCATAGCACAGTTGGGAATGGTTCCCAGATTCTTCTTCCAAAAAAATAACCTGTGTAGCACATGCAATCAGAAAGAAACTTGTACATGGTTCCAGTTTTGCCCATCATTTACCATCCCTTCTGTCTTACTGTATACCCAGCATTTTCAAGAGCAGAAATACTCAACTTTGCAGCTTATATTCAGCTTTGTCAATTTATTGAAGATAAGGTGGTAGGTACAAACTGAAACCTGCATTTTCTGGATATACTTCTAATGGTATACATATACTTTTAATGTACATACGGTGTATCACATACACATTACATATATACATATGTATATACAAGATAACACACATAAAATTAAAGTAAACACAAGAGAAACTGGTCAAGACATGATAAACAGATATATGAGATTGTTGCAAGCACAAAACAGAATACTGTTTGACAGCAAACTTTTTAACATGTTAAAGAAAAGCACACGTGAAGATAATCATGTAAATTATAGTACTATAAATACACAAGCCAGATAGATTGTTTATTAGCCTCATCAAGTAGTATATACTATAGCAGTTTTACATTCTGTATTTTATTTGAGTGGGAAAGGTTGGAGTTCCCTTCCACCAGCATCGTTCCATACAGTACTATTGTTGCTCCGTGAATGCACCATGGTCTGTTATATGGATGACCATAGTACATGTTCTCCATCCTGGGCTGATGTGCTGCTGTTTGGTACATAACAACATTGGATTTCCTTATCACAATAATTCATTTATTCATTTATAGCCCCACTACTATTTCACCTTCTCTCCATTTGTCATTTATTTTTACCCAAGCTTTCTGTCTCAAGGAATGTTTAGGAAAAGCCTGTAATCACTTCACACAAAGTCTGTTCAGACATTCCAACTTAGTCTAGATTTGCTCATTCATCTGTTGAGACTGCATGCCTCTATGTTCCCAGGATAACTGATGGCACTGATAGGATTCATCAACAGACTCAAAAGCATGATTCATGTACTAATCAGCCCCTAAAGTTCTTCCCCCAAGCACAGAGTCATTCTACACCAGTACGAATATGACCTTGGGTCCTCAGCTAGGGATTCATCAAGGTCCCACTTTCTCCTAAAAATGTTCATCTTGGTTATTGTGAAGCACCTCCTCTCAGATAATTTGGGTTGTCATCTTTGCCTATGGTTTCTCTGATTCCTTACAAGTGGGCATATTAGCTGATTTTCTGTTGTTGAGTTAGAACACTGACAAAATTAGCTTGTGGAAGAAAAGATTTACTTGCCTTATATTTCAAGGTGACAAGTTGTCAATGAGGGAAATCAGGGCAGGAAACTGAAGCAGAATGCACTGAGGAACACTACATGCTGGCTTTCTATTTGATTCTTGGTTAGATACCTTTTTGTATGCAGCCTAGGACTAACTGTCCAAGGAATGGTGTGGCTCCAAGTGAATTGGGCCCTTCTGTATTAACAATCAAGACAATCCCTCACAGATATATCAACAGACCAAAGTGACGTAGGCAGTTCAAATGAAGCTTTCTCAGATGACTGTAGGCTGTGTAACATTGATAATTAAGGCTAACCAGGGCATGGTGGGGAGAGCAGATATGTTTGAAGCCTTTTAACACTGGAGAAGCCGTAAGATCTGCTATGGGGCCTTCTAACCTTCAGTTGTATTGCTTAAATCACATTGTTTCAATTAGTTAATATCTGTTCTGTTCATTCAGCTTTTTTCTCTCTTCTTTTTTTGAATTTTTTACGTCTAAGCTTATCATTTGATTATATTTCCCCTTTCTTCCTTTCACGTCCTTTCACTCCCATTTATAACCCCCACTCTTCTTCAAACTTGTGGCGTCTAAGTTTTTTACTCTTATTGCCTGCAATTGAGAAGTGGATGTATAAACAGATATACTCCCAAATGTAATCTATTCCATCTGTAAAGTGCTACGTCTATGTATGTTTTCAGGGCCAACCCCATGCGGCACTGGGTATGCTTTCTTGAGGAAGGCCACTTCTCCAGCTGCCAGCTTTCCTCACTCGCCTACAGCTCTTTGCATGGGGCTCCTGTCCATCCAGTTTAGTATGTTCATTTAGTGTTATTCAGCTCACATGTAAGCAGTCATATTGGTGATATTCTATGGTGTAGTTTCTGATACTGTTAGGAGAAACAATCTCACTGCAAACTCCTTGATCCTCTTACAATCTTTCCACCCCCTCATACATAGTACTCCAGGATCCTTAGATGAGTCATTCAGTTTCTTAAAATCTGAGACAATCTTCAGGTAGATAGTCAGTTTCCTTTGACCTTTCCCATTTTCTTCTTAGCCATTCTAAGTTTGTAGTATCTGGAAAATCTGTAAGATAAGATGAAACACAAATTTGATCAATACTCTCAGATTGCCTGTAATGTCACACACAACTGGGTTGTGATGTCACATGGAACCCATTGTGATATCATATAGAACTGAGATATATTGTCACATAGAACTGGGTGGTAATGTCACATGTAACTGGATTATAGTGTCACATAGAACTGGGTTGTAATGTCACATAGAACTAGGTTGTAAATGGCACATAGAACTGGGTTGTAATGTCAGAAGGAACTTGGTTGTAATGTCACATGGAATTGGGTTTCAATGTCACATGGAACTGGGTTGTAATGTCACATGGAACCCATTGTGATGTCATATAGAACTGAGATATATTGTCACATAGAACTGGGTCATAATATCACATGGAAGTGTGTTGTGATGTCACATAGAACTGGATTGTAATGTCACATGGAACTTGGTTGTATTGTCACATAAAACTGGATTGTAATGTCACATGGAACTTGGTTGTATTGTCACATAAAACTGTGTTGTATTGTCACATAGAACTGGGTAGTAATGTCACATGAACTGGATTATAGTGTCACATAGAACTGGGTTGTAATGTCACATAGAACTATGTAGATGGAAGCTTCTGTTCCACCAGGTCCTGCAGCCATTCAGTCCCAAATAAACACACAGAGGATTATATTAATTATAAACTGCTTGGCCTATTAGCTTTCTCATCTTGCTTCTTTTGCATCTGGCTGGTGACTCCTTTCCTCTTCCCAGAATTCTCTTAGTCTGGTCACCCCACCTATACTTCCTGCCTGACTACTGGCCAATTAGTGTTTTATTAAACTAATACAAGTGAAAAATCTTTACAGTGTACAATAGCATTATCCCACAGCAGAACTGGGTTGTAAAGTTACACAGAATACCAATGCAAGAGAAGCCCCTGAGCCACAGCATTTACCACAGATTAAAAAGACACATAGTCAATAAGTGAACATTCTAGTCATTATAAAAGCAACCCAATAGGGCTTGCATGCACAGCACAACTTTTCCGCCCAAGGTGCTCTATTTAGCATATAAGGGGGACAGTCCCCCTTCTCAGAGAAAACAAACATTTCAGTGGCTTTTATTCAGTCCACAGGAAAGCTATTGTTTATGTGTATCTAGATCATTAATAGCTGCCTCCAATAGTTCAGTAGTTGGTTGAGTCTTGTATGAACCCACAGACACTCTCATTCTGCAGCATTCAAAACCAAACCTTCATTTCTTAAATTGGTCACTCACAAGCCATGTTAATAAAGATTCTTCAAGAGGCTGGTAATACCAATGCAGAAAGTGAAAGAGTTCTTGATGGTATCAGTGGTTCCTCCAGTTCTTTGTCTTTGCCATTGCCAACATGGATCTTTGCACTCACAGTTGATCTACAGGTGTCATCTAGCACCCACATTAATAATGTGTTGTTACTGCATGCCAGACCTGCCTGTACCCAGTTATGAACAAGGTTTTCATAAACATTGACATTACTTTACTTTATTGACAAAGTACAACAGAAAAGATACACCCATCATATTTCAGAAAGTAGATTTGATTGATATCTTCCTTCTTGAGCATTCTTGGGTCATAGTTCTAGCATCCATTTTTCCTGATGGTTGTGAGAACTTTACCTACTTTTGGATCCTTTAAGCTAGTCATTTATTTTCATCCACATAGTCAGAAAAAATCCTAAGAATTTTCCATTGTAATACTGGAAGGATTTTTTTTTCTGTTTGAAGCAGAAAAAGTAAGGAAGCATAAAATAAGATCCAGGGATTGTAAGATTCATGGTGATACCAACATTAAATAACAATAACAAGAAAAGAAAAAAAGGATGCAGTATAGTCTCAACTCCTGAGAAGTGCTTTCAGGTCCATTCTGTTGCTGTGATAAAACAGTAGGAACAAAAGCAACTGGATGGGGGCATTACTTGGTTTTGGCTTACACTCTGCGTTCACCATCCATCATTGAATTAACTTAGGGCAGGAACTCAAGCAGTAACTTCAAGCAGAAACCATGCAATACTGATGCTGCCCTACCCTCCAGTTCATTCAGGCTCATGTGGAAGCTCTTACTCAGCTAGCTTCCTTACACAGCCCAGTGCCACTTGCCTAGGGAATGTTCATACTCACAATTGGCTGGGGCCTCCTGTATTAGTTAGCAATCAAGACAAACCCTCACAGACAAACCCAATAAGGACAATTACTCATTTAAGACTACTTTTCCTCCAGGCAATTCTAAGCCGTGTCAGTTTGACAGTTAATGCTGACTGAGACAAGAAATAAGAACAAACCCATATAGGACCAATACTTTTCCTATTTTTTTATTTTTTGTTTTAATTGAATGAGCTGACATTTTCTTTCCTGTTGATGCCCTCGCCACTCAGTGTGATGCAAAGGTTGGCAGCATTGATGTCACATTGGGGAGCACACTGCATTTCCTCCTAAATCAGAGTGTATATTTGAATGAAGCCCCCAGACAAGGTTTAGTTGTTTGAGAGCTCCCACAACATCTCTGGGCCAGCCCTGCTCATCACTTCTAACCTGAATCTGGCCCCGCACCATCCATACCCAGTTCAGGCTCTCTAGAGTGAAGAGACTGCTAGGCAGGGTTTTGATGCTATTGAGAAGTCACCCACTCGGAAGAGGCACAGACAATGGCAGCATCCCGACTACAAACCCTGCAGTTGTCCCTCCAGAATCAGACAGGCCTGGGCAACAGCTCCTGCAGGACTTGCTGACAGGTCTGAGATGACCAACTTGTATTAGTCCGTATCTTGGAAGACCAAAGATTTCTTGGATATCTTTCCCTCCTTATGTTTATAATCATGGAAAAGTCCTTAATCTAGATAATTTATTTAATGAGTAGATCCAAATATTTGGTTTCCAGCTACCAGAAGTCTAATACAAAAATTACAGGCTAGCTTAATTGCACTGAACCAAGTAGACCTTGTGAACAATTTCTCTCACTATTTCTAACTGACCCAGGCACCTTTGGCACAGTTCTCTCTTTATTAGTAAGCTCAAGGAGCAAGTGTTGAAAAATCTCCATGCTCCTTGAATTTCTTAAATCCTAGCTTCTGTTGATTTAGAGATAAGAGGTTAAGAGCATGTACTTGCTGAGAATCAGAGTTTGGTTCACAGTACCCAGGTCAGGCAGCTCATAGTCACCAGCTCCAGGAGATCTGATGCCCTCTTCTGGCCTCCAAAGGCAGCTGAACTGGCATGCCCATACCACCCTCACATCTGCGACACAGTCACACAATTGAGAATAAAACAAATCTTTTGAAATACACATTATAATCCCACCTTATTTTGAAATCTTACCAATGAGAAAAAAAAGCATCATTGCACAAAATAGATTTTTCAAAGGCTTTCCCTTAGAAAAATCACAACTGACAGACTGAAAAGATGTGTAAGACTGAGGGAAGACACACCCACTGATCACCAGCACTCCTTAAAGTCCACCCAGCAACCCCAGACTATGCCCCTACTCTGGGCTCCACACTGGGACCCACAGCCCCAGCAGCTTTACCAGAAGCCAGAGTGGTCTAAGGACCCCAAGGGACATACTGCCCACCACCCAATAAACCCCTATAAGCCAGTCCTTCAACCCAGACTGCACCTCACTTCCGGCTCCATATCCTGAACAAAAACTTTAGTAAAAGTCTTCAGCTTTACCAGAGGCCAGACAGAGCCTATAATGTAAGAAACCACCCAGCTAACTCTCTTTAAAACTCTCCCAATAACCCCAGACTACACCCTTTTCTCTGGGATCCACACTAGGGCCCACAGCCCTGGTAGACTTGTGGGAGGCCAGGCTAGTCTTAGGAATTTGAGGAAAGACACCACTCACAGCCCACTAAACCCCTTTAAGCCTGCCCAACAATCCTAGACAGCACACCCCCTGCCCTCCCACTCCCATACCCCCCATATCCTCCATCCGTACTCTACCCCCAACCCCCATCCCTGGCTCCATATCCTGGTCTACAACTTCAAAAGAAGACTTCCACTTTACCAGAGGCCAGGCCAGATCTAAGGACCCCAAGTCTACAACTTCAGAAGAACTCAGCTTTACTGGAGCACAGGCCAGACCTAGGGACTGGCCCCATAGACAGCAGCTATACTGGACAGAAACCAAAAGAGAGACATACCAACAAGCTCCAAGGAAATCCAGAGAATCATTAGGTCATACTTCAAAAACCTGTACTCCATAAAATTGGAAAATCTAAAAGAAAAAGACAAATTTCTTGATAGATACCACTTATAAAAGTTAAATCAAGATGAGATAAACAATTTAAGTAGACCAATAACCCCTAAAGAAACAGAAGTAGTCATTAAAAGTCTCCCAACCAAAAAAAAAGACCAAGGCCATATAGTTTTACCACAGAATTCTACCAGATTTTCAAAGAAGTGCTAATACTGATATTCTTCAAATTATTCCACTAAATAGAACCAGGAGGAACAATGACAAATTCTTTCTATGGGTAACAGTCATCCTGGTACCCAAACCATACAAATACTCAAGAAAGAATGAGAATTACATACCAGTTTCACTAATGAACATTGATGCAAAAGTACCAATAAAATATTGGAAAATAGAATCCAAGAACACATCAAAAAGATCATCCACCATTGACCAAAGATGCAGGGATGGTTCAACATGAAAGTTGGTAAGTGTAACCCATCATATTAACAAACTGAAAGAAAAAAGAAACACATGATCACTTATTAGAAGCTGACACTCCTTCATGACAAAAGTCTTAGATATCAGGGATACAAGGGAAATACTCAAATACAATACAAGCAATATACAGCAAGATGACTGCCAATATCAAATCAAATGGGGAGATACATAAATTGATCCCACTGAAATCAGGAACAAGACAAGAATGTCCACTCTTTCCATAATCTATCCAATATAGTAATTGAAGCTCTAGCTGGATCAATAAGACCATCAAAGTAAATCAAGGGGATAACAAATTGGAAAGGAAAAAGGCATAGTATCATTATTTGCAGATAACATGATGGTATACATAAGCAACCCTAGAAACTCTACCCAGGAACTCCTACAATTGATAACCACCTTTAGTGAGTGTGTGTGTGTGTGTGTGTGTGTGTGTGTGTTGGTGGGTGGTTGGGTGTGAAAATATGGACTGAGAAAGAAATCAGAAAATGAACTCCTTTTGCAATATTCTCAAATAATATAAAATATCTTAAGATAACTCTAACCAAACAAGTGAAAGACCTGCATGACAAGAACTGCAAGTCTTTGAAGAAAGATGAAAAGAAGATGGAAAGATCTCCCGTGCTCATGGATTGATAGGAATAACAAAGTAAAAATGGCCAGCTTAACAAAATCAATCTACAGATTCAGTGCAGTCCCCATCAAAATCCCATCACATTTCTTTATAGTCCTTGAAAGAACAATATTTAACTTCATATGGAAAAACAAAACATCCAGGATAGCTGAAACAATCCTGTATAATAAAAGAACTTCCAGAGTTATCAGCATCCCTGAGCTCAAGCTCTACCACAGAGCTATAGTAATAAAAATCACATGGCACTGGCATAAAAACAGACAGGTGGACCAATGGAATTGAATCAAAGACTCAGACCTAAATCCATATACCAATGGACACCTGATTTTCAACAAAGAAGTAAAAAATATACAATGAAAAAGAAGAAAACATCTTCAACTGGATGTACACATGTAGAAGAATACAATTAGATCTATACCTATTTCCCTGCACAAAATTCAAGTCCAAGTGAATCAAAGACCTCAACATAAAACCAGATACACTTAACCTGATAGAAGAGAACATGAGAAATACCCTTGAATGCATTGGCACAGGAGTCACCTTCCTGAATAAAACACCAATAGCACAGGCACTAAGTTCGACAATTAATAAGCAGCACCCCATGAAACCGAAAAGCTTCTGTAAGGAAAAGGATACCATCAATAAGCAAAACAGCAGCCTACAGAATGGAAAAAAATCTTTTCCAATCTCACATCTGACAAAGGACTGACATCCAAAATATATAAAGAATTCAAGAAACAGACCAAACAATCCGATTTTAAAAATGGGATACAGATCTAAATAGAGAATTCTCAACAGAGGAATCTCAAGTGGCTAAGAAGAAATTAAAGAAATGTTCAATATCCTTAGACATCAAGAAAATGCAAATTTTCTTGAGATTTAATATTACACAAGTCAGAATGACTAAGAACAAAAACAAAAATGACAGCTCATGCTGGAAAGGATGCGGAGCAAGGAGAACAATCCTCTATTGCTTGGTGTGAGTACAAACCACTTTGTAAAGCCACTTTGGAAGTCAGTGTGGCAATTTCTCAGAAAATTGGGAATCAGTCTATCACAAGACCCAGATATACCACTGTTGGGTGTATGCCAAAGGATGTTCCATCATACCACAAGAACACTTGCTCGACTATGTTCATAGCAGCTTTATTCATAATAACCAGAACCTGGAAACAACCTTCCCTTAACTAAGTAATGGATAAAGAAAATGTGGTACATTTACACAATAAGCTGTTAAAAATAAGGACACAAGGAAATTTGCAAGCAAATGGATGGAACTAGAAAAACTCATCCTGAGTGAGATAACCCAGACTGAGAAAGACAAACATGCTATGTATTCACTCATAAGTGTATATTAGCTGCAAAATAAGGGATAACTATATTACAATCCACAGACCCAGAAAGGCGAGGTAACAAAGAGGGTTTATGGGAGGATGCCCAGGTCTCCCTGGGAAGAAGAAATAGATATTTCATGGGTGGACTGAGGAAGGGTGGGGATGGGAAGATGAGTGATCACATGGGGGGTACATAGAGGGGAAGATTACTGAAAGAGACTGCTGGGAAGAGGAACATTTCAGGGTCAGGTAAAATCCTGGCACAAGGAAATCTTCCAGGAATCTACAAGGAAGACTTAGACTTTGAGCAATAGCAGATATAGAGACTGAACTGGCCGTCTCCTGTGACCAGTTTGGTACCTCGCCCATTATCGTCAGAGAGGCTTCATCCAACAACTGACGGAAACAGATGCAAAGCCACAGCTAGACATTAGGCAGAATTTGGGGAACCTGCAGAGGAGGGGGAGAAAGAATAGTAAGAGCCAGAGGGCTCAAGGACAACACAAGAAAACCCACAGAATTAACTAACCTGGGCACACGGGGGCTCTCAGAAACTGACCTGACCATGGGACTGACCTAGGCCCTCTGAACATGTTACAGTCGTGTGGCTTGGTTCTCTTGTGGGACTCCTAACAGTGGGAACAAAGGCTGTCTTCGACTCATTTACAGACTTTTGGGACCCTACTTCTCATACTGGGACTCCTTGTCTGGCTTTAATACTTGGGGAGGTGCTTAGTCTTCCTAATTACAACATGATATGTCATGTTTTGTTGATACTCATAGGAGACCTGGCCTTTCCTGAACAGATATGAGGGAGAAGTGGCATGGGGGTGGAAATAGAGTGAGATGAGAGGGAGGGACTAGGAGTGTAGTGAAAGGGGAGCAGGCCTGCTTTTCGTCCAGCCCAGCTCCCGCATGGCTAGCTTATACCCCGAAATAACAACACAC
>LOEQ01004924.1:70731-84812 GCA_001685075.1 Bramus lutescens | reverse complement strand
CACATCTTAATTAACCCATTTCTAATAATCTGTGTACCACCATGAAGTGGTGGCTTACTGGGCAGATTCTAACCCATGTCCATCTTGGGCCAGAGCTTCTTTCTTCCTCCCAGAATTCTGTTCTGTCTGCTCCACCCACCTAGGGGCTGGCCTATCAAAAGGCCAAGGCAGTTTCTTTATTTGACCAATGAAAGTAAGACATAGACAGAAGACCCACCTACATCATTGGAGGAGAGGAGAGGCCATGATGTAAACTAAATAAATTTATTTTAAAAATAGCATGACTGAAATTAAAGAATTCTGAAGTTCTTAGGTTTCATAAGTGGAAGATTTTAAAGGCACTATATTTGAACTTCTTAAGCTATCTAGATATAGTGACATTTCTAGAGTTATAATTACAGAATAAAGACTGACTGTGTCCAAATCATAGCAGGCAGTAAAATTTCAATCAATTATTAAAAGTCAAGGAAAATGGGAAACATGAAAACTATAACAAAAATCAATACAAGACAAAATGTTAGAAAATGCCTATACGTATGATCATAAGAAGTTTATGTAAGCAAAATTCTCCATTTGAAATGCCAGTGCTGACAGAAAACTTCCCATCTAGGCATATACTTTTGTTGTTGTTTGTTTGTTTTTGGAGACAGGGTTTTGCTATAGTTCTAGAGTCTGTCCTGGAACTAGCTCTGTACACTAGGCTGCCCTCGAACTCACAGAGATCCACCTGCCTCTGCCTCCTGACTGCTGGGATTAAAGGTGTGCACCACCAGTGCCCGGCTTAGGCATATACTTTTGAGGAAGAAACCTACACATGCAATAGAAGGATATAAGGAAGTTAGGGTAAAGGATGGGGTAAGATACTACAGGCAAAGCTTGTAAGAAGTCATGTCTTCTGATAAATAAATATGGGGGCATAAAAATATTTGAGGAGTTGGAATAACTCTGTGATGTCTACCAGAGGTCATTACTAAACTATATTATCCAGTCTCTCTTGCAAGATGGTGAGACCATGTGACTGAATCCAGACAAGGCAATGTGACCAGAATGAATATGCTACTTCCAGTCCTGGGACTGAAGCAATCATGACTGTGTATCACATGCATAAATTTGACACTACCCCATCTGCACACACACACACACACACACACACACACACACACACCTGGGGCACAAACAACATGAATTCCCTAGGAAAAGAGAAACACATGGGGAGGACACAGTCCCTAATGCTCAGAAGAAAGCTACTACTGACCAAAGACACAGGCCAAACACAAGGAACCTTTGTTTTAAAACCAGCAAAATGTTTTAATTAATAGACAAGAAGGAATGCAAGCATTTACAAAGTATTCATGTCAAGATATTAGGAAATTCCAACAAGGGAGGAACACTGGATGGATTAATAAAGAACAGAGTAAAATTGTATGTATTATGAAAACAGAAAATATTAAATAATGAATCTGACACTGAGGAGAGAGCTCAGTGGCAGAGCTCTTGCCTGACAAATGCAAACCCCTGAGTTCAATCCCCAACATCATAAAAATACAAAAATCCAAAAGTTCAAAGTGGACCAAAATAAATAAAACTTAAATCATGTAGCTACTACAAGAAGAATAAAAAAATCTTAAAACAGATTAAATCAAGACTTAGACAGGAGGTAACAAATACAGAAGATATCCATGTACTCCTAAGAAAATGGCCAATTTTCAGGAAAATGTAAATTGCCAAGTGTGATGGTTAGCACTGCCAATGCGACAGACTCTCTGATCACAAATCGCCTGGGAAGGGCCCCTGGGCGTTTTTATGGGGGATATCTTTATTACATTAATTACAGTGGGAAGGGCTGTCCCCATGGTGACACACATTCACAGGCCTGGTATCCATGATGGTAAAATGAAGAGAATAAAATGCTCAGCACAAGCATTATTTGTTCATTGCTCTCTGGTCTTGATGACGGTGTGGATGATAAGCTCCTTTGGGCCTCTGCCTTGACTTCCCTGCCACAATGGACTGTACTTTTTATCTAGGAGCTAAAAGAGACCCTTTCTCACTTAAGTCGATGTGTTCTTCTCATAGCAACAAGATCTGAAGCTAAGACACTAAGATTCTAGGAAGAGGTAGAAAACTGAAATAGTCAAATAACTATAAAGAAATGAGGGCAGCTTGATTGTTGACAACATCTCCAAACAGATCAGACTCATCGGCTATATACACATAGACATGGAAGAGATTAAAACCTGTGTTTATATAAAATATTACATGATTTAATTTTCAAGTTTTTATATAACTTTACAAAGCTAGCATATAAATTATATGAAAACTCAAATTATTATCACAAGAAGACAAACTATAGGCTTGTTGAATAAGAAAGATTCTGGATCTTTCCACTGGTTCTCTACAGCTTCTAGGCATTATTCAAGGAGGGTGCCCTCCATTTTTGTTACCCAGCAGGCCTGCTGAAAATGCAAATCTCAATGCTCTATCCAACAGAGGTGAAACATTCATCAAGCCAGGGACAGAGCCCAGGTAATTGCCCTCATTTTCCACCCCTTATCACCTCACACAAAAACACAGCCAAAGAGTGCTCTTCTGTCAATCTTCATCCTTCAGAAATTTAAGTAAATGCAATTTACTAAGACCTCAGAGAATTCCACACAGACCAAGTCAGACAAAAGAAGTGTGCTTAACTTGTTACCAAGAGAGTATGTAATTGCCCCTGGCATACAACACAGGTTGAGAGAAACTGCAGATTTCTTCCACAATCAAAACATTTCTGAGCATTTTAGGAAATGTCACTTTCTTCTCTGGGACAGGCAAATATCCCTCTGGAGTTAAGTCCTCTTGGTCCCTGTAGGCTACGTACTTTCTTAGAGTTGAACAAACAGAATCAGAGTGTATTCCTTCAGGTTTTAGTCAGAAAAGTCATCAGCTATTTTCATATCAAAATGCATCCTTCCTCTAACACCAGGTTTTGAGTTGCATATCTTTCCCCCATCCACCCAACACTATATGGGCAGTTAATTACTTACAAAAGGTCCAGTGCTCATCATCAGCAGAAGAAGAAAATCCACAACTCCCAGTATGTGAACACTCAAACTTCCCAGTTCACAGCTGCTAAGAAGTGAGGTCCTGACGCCTTGGCTAAGGATGGGCACCAGAGATCACAAGCTCCCTGTCCAATCTCATCTAATCCTTGGTCTACTGGATTTGCACCTTGCAGGTCCACATTTCAACAAACGCTTTACTTACATTAGACTGGATGGCTGGACTATGTCCCCAAAGTTCACATTAGAAACGTCATCCAGTGTTGAAAGTGGAACCTTTAAAGAGGGTTGGGTGGGGCTGAGAGATGGCTCAGAAGGTCAAAGGCTTAGTAGTTGAAGCAGGAGCACAGAGACACACATATGGAAAACAGAGGCAGGTCAATACCAGGAAGCTCACTGGGCTGGTTTGGCTTCAGGGGCCAATCATTTTGTCTATTACTATTTAAAACAAAACCCACTTCTCTGAAGTGCAGATGCTCAAAGAACAGCAATTTTACTTGCTCAGAATGTTTCAAGTCTGGCACTTAGAGGAGGGTGGGCTGAATGGCCCTGCTCCAGGAGGCCTTGGTTGAGGTCAGTCTCACTGTAGCAGTGAGTCGCTGGGATTAAGTGAGCTAAAAATCTGGGAAAAAAAATTCAAGTACCTTACCAGCACCTCATATTCCTAGTGGCCAAACTTCCTCCCCTCTATCTAGCTGCCTTGGGTTTCTCCCAGCACACCTACTGTCTTCTCTGCAGTCATACTTTTTATTCAGATGCTGGCTTCTGAAAATTGTATCCCAACTGGTAAACAAGGAAGTCACAGATCTCTTGAGGACCCAGCCTCAGACGCCTCACAAAGTAACTTCTGCTACATCCTGTGGCTCAATATAGGTCACAGATATATCTGGATTAAAAAGAAGGAGAATTTGGCTTCATCTTCCAATGGGATGGGAGGCAAGGAGTTTGCAGTTATCCAATTTGCCTTTTTTCTCCTTTGATCATTACATAAGGAAGACACGCAAGATCTAGGTCCATTAAGAAGAAGTACAAACTCTCGTGATCAGGACTGTTCTTTAGAACTGGAAGTTTGAAAGCCAGGCATGGTGGCACATACTTTTAATCCCAGCACTTGGGAGGCAGAAGCAGAAGGATCTCTGTGAGTCCAAGTAGAACACACTCATCTACATAGAGAGTTCCAGGACAGTCAGGGCTACTGGAAGACTGTCTCAAAACCAAAACCAAAACAAAGAACTAAAGTTTTTAAGAACAAGTTTGTCATCACTATAATATATAATAGGTATGTATACTTGTGTATAATATATAATAGGTATGTTCCTGAGATATACCTAAACTTGAGTATCATGGAAATTTGTCACATTTTAGTCATGCATGAAAGGAGTTGGCTAACTAAAAGAAATCTTTTCTTCCTGACTGAGAAAAAGGCCCAGTGGGCAAAGTGCTGGCTTCACAAGAGTGGGCGGTTGAGTTCAGTTCATCAGAACTCATAGAAAGCTCAATAAGATAGCATGCAAATGTGATTCCAGCACGCCTACAGTGGTATGAGAGGCTGGAGATCCTTTAGAAGGTTGCACACCAGTTATCCTGCCATACACAGAAGCAAACAAGGGAGCCTGTCTCAGAGTGGAAGTGATGACCAACCTAAGGCCATCCTTAGTTTCTACATGTGCACCAAAGAATGAACACACCCACACCTTCACATGTAAGAATGCACCAAAACATATGTACATTATACAATACATATACACAAATGTAAAAGAAATATGTTCTTTTTACAGGGATTTTTTTCTTTTCTTGTTAATTATCAAAACAGTTCCTATTCTGTTTATCTTTATTCATTTCATTAAAAGTTACTTGACAAATTGGATGCTAAATATATTCATAAACATTTAAATAAGTAGGAACTCCTTTTATAAATCACAAATATTTCACATGATTACTTCACAAGTAAAAATTCTATCAAAATTATCAGAGATATTGTTGCTAAGACCTTACCATAGTTTGGCATTTGTACAGCTGTTTCTAAAAAAGCTTGATAAATTGTGTCTATGCAAATGGCCCAGACAACTTTTAAATCCAAACTTTAAGTATTTATTTAGCAGAATCTTAGGCAGCAGTTTGGGGTGAGGTTAGCTCTATTGATAAGGCTCATCATTTAATCTTTGCATTCTATCTGGATAACAACTAGATGTTCAATCTGTGGGTTCCATGACTTGAGAGCTCTGTAGTTCTTGATGAATTCACCTGAATAGTACAAGAAAAGGGCTTGGGTTTCCAGGCCAAACTGAAAATCCTTTTGAAGAAGGATTTACAAGGCTTCTCCTGGGGTGATAAAATCTCCTTGTCTCACTAAGCTTTGTGGAGTTAACTAGCGAGCAAATGCAGGCGAGGATGCATCACTTGCCCACTTTCTCAATATGCTGTCAAGAAACCCACCTGGAAGGCATCGTTTAAATATGCAGGACACAGGCAGCAATGAGAAGACAGAGAGAACAAATTTTAAAAACGAGACTTAGGAGACCAAATCCAGACATGTTGGTCCAGTTCAAGGTGATGTGTGCAGAGACAGCAGGAAACTCGTTGGCTATAATCCTTCTTGTCTGAGCAGATGGTGCTGGCATCAAGTGAGCTAAGATCACAAACACAGTTCCAGCTTTGAGTGGGAGAGAGAGAAGAGTACATTGAGCCTATTGGTACTGTGAGCACCCAGGAGAGATGCCAACCATTTAGTTGGTATGTTTTTCAGATGCCGCCAATGGGAGTAGATTTAGGAATGGTCTCTTTGACACGAAAGGCATGCCTTGAACATCGGTGTGACTGCCCAGGGAGAGTGGGGAGAGGGAAGAGCTGGGAAACAGCAGTACTTACCACAGAGGACACAGGGAAGGAACAGGCTGTAATAGACAAGGATTGTGTAGGATGATGGGGTCCACATGGCTCAAGGCCCAGTGCAGTATCCCCAGAAAGTGACACCCAAAGGCCTCTCAGCACAGCCATATGGAAAAACACTCATGGTCAAGCAGTGAGGAAGGTCTTTCTAACCTTCATCTGTCAATGAACCAGCTCCGTGACGTAAGGCATGCTCCTTCGCCTCTTTCAGGGTCAGGCTCTCATCTGAACTTACATATGAATACTTGGTAAAAATATAGCATATGACATTAAATTTTAACTTTAATGGTAATTTAATGATTACTTAGAAACGTCTGAAGCTAGCACTAGTTGGGCAGCACATAAAGGCATTGCTGAGTCTGTTCAAATGGACTGACACCAAGTGTTCCTTTCCTCCAGAATTAGAGTCCTCTGAACAGCAGAACTACACCATTGTCCTTGAAGCTCTGTGTCCCGCTGTGACTGTCCATTGTCACCTTCCACAACTGACACTGCAATTCTATGGCACTAGATCCACTTCCCTTTTGGATTGTGAGTGCCTTGATGGTGACACAAGCCTTACCCATTCTCCTATTTTATCTGTAGCCCACAGCACATACATGATACATGAGTGGGGCTTCTTAAACAGTCACCAAAAGGCAGAATAGTGGCTTCAGTCATTACATTTCATTTTCATTACTGGAGAATCAAGTTAGAATGCAAGGAATCTCAGAATCCTTATGGCATTAATATTTTCTTCAGAAATACTAAGCACATTATTTAGAATATATAATTATGCATGTTTATGTGAATATGGAAATGAAAGATTTTGAGTATTTTAACCATTTGTGTCAATGGGAACAAAACAGCGAATAGCACTAGAGTTCCGGTTCAGTATGGGACACCGGCAGAGTGACTGCCTTCACAGAAAACAGGAACGATGACAACCCAGGCAGCCCATAAACATCAGTTGCTGTACCCCTCCCTCTCAGCTTTGTTGAACCTGAGCGCACCTTCCTCAAGCACCCCCACCCTTTGATCACATGAAAGACACCTGTCAGTTCTTCCCAACATCAGAAAAGGTGTCGAAGCACCTTCAGAGCAGAAATAATTAGAGAAAAGGCATTTCAAGCACCTCCAGGTGGCAGCTCTTTGACCTGGAGCAGCTGCAGCCTAGCACCCACAGCCCTGCAATGGGAGGCATCATCATAGGATGAGTTTATCCGGCCTTCTGTTCCTGTGGGTGGGCAACAAGAAGGACAACTGGCAATCATAAGGACTGGGGGTAAAATGTAACCGTGTTGAACTAAAATTTTGCATTTGAGCTCTTTTCTCCTAATACTATCTGCCATCCTCGGGAATTTGAAAATAAGTGGTCCACATTCAGAAATCTAACATCACTGAAGCAAGGGGTAACTCCAAGAGTAACAGGTACTGCTTCCAAATGGGAAGCTATGTGAGTCTGTAGTCTGACTTGGAAAGCAAATTCTGCTTGGCCTCACCTCTTCTGCTGTTGTTTTAATCAAAATCTCTTCCTTGATCTAGTGTGGTAAGACATCCATGCCTGCAGTTCAAGCACTCCAGGCCGAGGAAGAACAATTGCAGGACTATGTATTCAAAGCCTACTGTGCTACATGGTGAAACCTTATCTCTAAATAAATAAATTAATATCTCTGATAGATTAGACACTTCTCAACACTCAACTAGGAAAGGCCTGTTTTCTTGAAAAGGTATCATGGGAACAAAAAGAATGCTAGAATGATCCTGCTTCAGCTCACACATACGAATGCAAATCCTAACTGGCTTATATATGGGAGTGTGGGTCACTCTCTGTCACCTCCTCCCGGGACTTCAGAATGAGTCTCAATATCATCTCATGGTTTCATCTTCATTCTCAAGTGACACTTGACACATCATGATGTGGGTTCCCTGAGAGCAAGGAAACCGCATAGTTTGAGCTATGCATTCATTTTCCTAAAATGATCTAATATGAGAGAAGAAAGTACCAAAAAAAGACACACATGAACTTTGTCAGCAGCAGGGAACTAATTATACAGATCCATACCCACAATTCCACAAAGCTGTCAAAGAGAAAACTGGAAAAGAGCAGGGGCCCATCTGCCTTCTGTATTGCTATATGGAAAGGCCTTTGGTTTTAACACCCAAAAAGTTGCTTTCCAATTGAGAGACTTTCAGTGTAGAGCTCAGCTCATGGTCCAACTGAGACAGCAGAAGGTGTTATTGTGAAATCCTAACTTAGGCTCCGAAAGACATCTTCTCAAGACTAATCAATGACACATCCTCACTCAAAGCACATGCTGGTGTAAGAGCTCACCCATTCCTAATGGCGATTAGAGTTTGGCATTGCTCTTCTAATTCATTTCGTTATCCAGTAGGATTTAGATTGTGTTTTATCAGAATATAGCCTTTCCTCATTCCATGACTTTCAAGAACAATTTTCATGTCACTCTTGGTTCCCCTGGGATTATGCTCCTTGAAGCATGCCCTTGGCTTCTTCTCTAGCAGTTACTGGATGTTGATTGTGAACCAAGCACTATACTGAATTCTTCCTCAGAAACCATCCTGAAGATCACACATGATCTTGTCATTAGATTTCAAGTATTCAGGTCACAGTCACATGACCAGGCACTTAAAGGCAGGACTGCCTATCTGTCATCCCCATTCTTCCTCAGTAAAGTGTCATATTCTCCATATGAAACATATCCTGACTCCAACCTCTTCTTCCAAGTGCCAAGAAGGACATGAAAAAGGATCCCAGTTCAAATCTTCAGAATACATTTCAAGACAGTCACTTCAAGAACTCTTGGAAGATTTGTTTCCCTCAGAATTTTCTCCCATATACTGTTAATGCTCATCGAACAATGCTAGAACTTTCCAAGTGTCAGGATGGCAGAGATTGGCAAACATGCTAAGCTTACCCTGTTCCTCTCCCCTTGAAGTTGAAGGTCAAAGGTGACGAATGAGAAGAAGAAGAAAGGAGCACATTGCCACACCCATGGAAGAAGAGCACATACCACACCCATGGAAGAAGAGCACATACCACACCCATGAAAGAAAAGAAGAGCACATGCCACACCCATGGAGAGTGGGTGTCTCAGTTCCCTTTCCTGTACTGTGATTAAACATACTGACAAAAGGAACTTAAAAGAAAAAAGATTTGGCTTCAGCTCCAAAGGGAGACAATCTATCATGGCAAGAAAGGCATAGCCACAGAAGCTGGCCATTGGTTGAATCCACACTCAGAAAGCAGAGAGTAAACAGGAAGCTGAACTGGGCTATAAAGCCTCAAAGCCCTCCCCCAGTGGCCTGATTTACCCAATGAGACTTCACCTTCTAAAGGTTCCACAATTTTCCCAAACTGCACCACCAGCTGAGAACCACTCATTCAAACAAGGTGAGCCTGTGAAGGTCATCTTACATTCAATTCTCTGAGCTATGTTTCCCCCTGTTCCTTCATACATAGGCTTGCAATGCTGGACACAGAGTGAAGGGTACAATATCCTATGGTCAGACAGGTCTTCCACATTGACACTTAATATATTGCATCCTCAAAATACAATGGGATGTTGAAAAATTAACAGACTTTCACAGAAAATTCATAGAAAATCTGTGAATAACTATGTCTTTGTGAACTGCTTATTACTTGCAACCAATATGCCAATACTAGAAATATATCTAATCAATCTTTCCTAAATAATACTTTATTATAACAATAAACTATATGTATAAACATGCATAGATTACACTATTCTTTCTCATTTACCAAAGACTACCATTGTTGAAATGGGCATGGAGGCATAACTGCAATTCCAGTACTTGAAAGACTGAGGCAGGGGGATTATTAATTCAAAGCCAGCCTAGGACACATAGTGAGTTCAAGACCAGTGTAACTATAAAGAAAAACAATAACAATAAGAAAGATGGGGGCTCCCTAGGGGTTATTAGTCAGGGATGTACCAGAGGCATCCAAAGCAACAGAAACATTGCCATTGCTCTGAGTCACCTACCAGAACTAGAGATTAAGATCCTGTTGCTGAAAACAACCCTGTAGCTGTAGGACACAGAAAAAACTTTAAAACCTCTCTGTCCCAGCTGGCTAGCTTTCAGAGTCCCAGAAGATGCTATGGATGTCACTGGGAAGGAAAAATCATCAGTGGAATTATCAAAGAATTTAGCATAGTTACAATACCAAACTGCCAGACAAGGTGTTTTTGCTGGTGTAACAGTGACATAAAGGTTATGGGGGAGACTAATTGCTTCTGTATTGGATTTAAGGGCTGCCTCTCTGGAGGGAATTTGTGACTGATACTGTAAACATGTTCAAAATTCCATGGCTTGGAAGGCCATAGGCCTGGGGAACCTAGAGTTATCTTACTAAATGGATGTGTTGTCAAACTGACTTCTAAATATTTATGTTCAAAACCATAGACCGGTACTGCCCTCAACCATGGCTGGAAAAACTCTCTGCAGTGGTCAGCAGTTAATGCAGACTCATAACTGGTTAAAGTGTTGCGAATAAGTGAGTACTGAGTGCTCAGTCCTAAATGGGGTAACTATATCAAACCCCCCCCCACACACACACAAAGCTTAGGAACATCAAAGAAAAGGAGGCTGAAAAAACGTAAGAGCTAGGGGATGGGGAGGATGCTGGGAAGTTGTGTCTTCTGGATACAGCCCAACCAGTGCTCTCATGGCCCCAATGGAACTGTGGTCACCTGCCCACCTGCACAAAATCAAGCCTACAATGTCAGTTGACATCCCCATAGGCAGCACTGTATGGACTCGGTAACATACAGAAACATAGAAAGGGAGAGGACGGGAAGAGAAGGAGGTATTTTATAGGTTCCTGAAGGAGGGGAGAGTGTTGGGGAAGACACAACTAAGATATACTGTTTGTAAGTATGAAATTGTCAAAGAATTAAATAGTCATAGACTTTGTTGTCCAAGTGTCTCCAGATGCAGAAGAGCCAAGGCATTAGAGCATTTGTCAGAACTAAGCCTGGAAGACCACCACATTTTATCTCTGCTTCATCAGCACCTGTGCCACAGTGCTGATTGCTCAGCACATCACTGTGGTGTCTTGTTCTAAATATAGTGGTGCCATTCTTACTGCTTTTGTCTGAGAACAACCGAAAATCCAACTGGAAGTAGCTGAAGATTGAGGAAAGTGTGTTACATCATCTGCATGCATGTACACGTGTGTGATATGCTCTGCTGGATTAGGCAGGCTGAGGTGGTCAGCTCCTGACAACTGGCTAACTGGGTGGCTCATTCTCATCACTGGGGAAGCCCTCCAGTGGCCGTTGACTACAGCAGTTGCAGCAGGTTCACACAAATGCAGCCTCAGCAAGATGAACACATTCTTCCATGCTTCCCTATGCACTTCAAAGAAAATATTTTCTTGAATATTTATGACTATTTCAACTAAAGAAAGGAACTTGCCATCCATCTGGAATCCATATTCTCAACAAATTAAGTTCTCTACAGAAGGGGGAAGAAGGTGGCTGATTTGAGATAAGTCATTAATAACTTCTATGCCAGGACTTCGACAAAATGACTCCATCACAACCTACTCCGTTTTCTTTTTACCACACAGCACACTCATGCTTCCCGGCATCAAGGCAATTCACTCAAGGCATCAACCACATTTTTCTCCCAGGGATCCTGAAAAGTAACTTAACTCTAGTATTGTGTGCTATTTGTAGACTAGTTAACCATAGAGGTCTGGAGGTCTGTACAGACAGACAGACAGGAAGTGATATGGCTGGGTGGAGAGAGAACTATAAAGTGGGAAGAGATAGTAGTTTGGCCCTTGTACAGCTGAGGAGTTAGCAAGAGAAGAGTTGGCTGTGGCTTGCTCCTTTCTCAGATCTTTCAGCATTTGCTCCAATATCTGGTTCTGGGTTTCTATTATTGAGACCAATTAGAACTTGTGTAACATACTCCATTTTGATCCTTCAGCATGGATGCACACCAAGGCACCCCAACCTGTCTGGAGAGAGCAGCAATCTAGTGCAACCTTCCTGAGAAAATGCATAATCACAGATTAACAAAAATCAGCATTCCTTAGTCCACCCTTGCCATAACACAGACAATTACTGGAGAGAGCTAGAGGATATGCCTCACTCCAGCACAGGTGGTACAAACGCACCCCAAACAATCTCCCTCCTCCTCTACACTCGACCAGTCTCAGTCCTGAAACTTTTGAACCAACGGCTGTTCTCATGGCCTTGAGGGTCTGCAGTAAGATTCTCAGGGGTTTGGGTCCTCTGTCTCTGAAATACACTTAGAGATTTGGATTTGGCTTCTGAAACTGTTATTGATAGCCACTTGGTCACCAAAGGAAAATGCCTCATATCAGTCTAGACTTCACAAACCCTGCCACTGTGGGAATTGCTCTGAGAAAGGTTTAATTGCTCTGAGAAAGGTTTTATGCTACAATAGCAGTCACTGGTGTCATACAAGTCAGAGTTTCCTTCATAGCAGTGTTTGTCAACCTTCCTGATGCTGTGACCCTTTAATACAGTTCCTCACATTGTTGATAACCCCATCATGAAATAATTCCCATTGCTACTTCTTAACTGCAATTTTGGTAGTGTTATGAATTGTAATGTAAATATCAGTGTTTTCCAATGATCTTAGGCAACCCCTATAAAAAGGGTCATTCACTGCCCCCAAAGGGGTCATGTCCACTGCTTTAGAAACTGAAGCGTGCAGTCTGAAGGAAGAGAGGAGGTTCCAGGACCCTCCCAGGTGAGGCATTAGCCCTTTCTCTGTGTTTATCTACATATGTGTTGTGAACATTGTTACAAATGCCTCAGGCAATTTCCATCCACATCTAAAAGTGGAGGTCTACAAAAGGCTTCTCCCACAGACAGTCTCGTCCAGGATGAGTGAAATCATTTGAAATCATCTTAACCTGCACCCCATTTTGCTACATGGACCCCATCGCATAGGAACCCCATAAAAATGCGTGAGAATACTCAGATAGCTCTCCTTGCTAGCGTCTTCTAAAATCATGTCTATTTTCATAGCAACCACATGCCTGGCTACGCTAGAGGGCACTTGAGCACTACATTCTGTGTAGACCACCTTTGACACTGGCACTGGTGATGCTTGGGGAGAAGGGCGAGAGTGCAGGGACGCTTGGGAGGGTGGTAGAAGGCACATGCTCATTTGAACATGCCTTCCCTACACTCAGCACTATTTGAGTCCCACTTGGGAACCCAAATCTTAATTGTACACTATAATTGTTGTTAACGGAACATGTACATTTCAACCCAGCAAGATCGGTGGTGCGCCATGCCAGCATGACTTGTCTCCCAGATTGTTGTCTTTATTTGTATAAATAGGAATGAAGCAAAAATCTCACTCATTCTCTGCATAATGAAGAGGGAGGGATGTGCAGCCTGTACTATGGTGGCCAAATGCTCTTTTCATCTCGTTGAAAATCAACATGCAGAGCTGGTGATCCTCAAATAGAAAGCTTCTCTCCTTGGGGACAGTAGCTCTCTAAGTTTAGAATGATAACATTCTATAAATAAATAAAAAAGATTATTAAGAACACTGTGTAAATCTCCTAGTCAAACATCCCTTCAAGCAACTATCAGCAGTGATTCGGTCTGGTCCCCTAATCCCACTGTATACAAACACATGGCATAAATACAGTATTTAACAAGCACCAGAGAAGCAGCCTCGTGCTTACAGGAAAGACTCATCCTGCAAGAACTAGCATCCCCACCCCAGTGTGCCTGGCCACCTCCACAACAGTTCTTGCATTGATTCTTCTGCCTGAATGAAGCTGCCAGCTCATTGCTGAGTAAATCTCAAGCATAACCTGCTAGTTATATCAAACATGGAAATATTAACTTGTTCCCATATCCTTTTTGTTCCATTTCAGTGAATTCATGAATATCCATTAGAAAGCACATTTGTAAGCTTGCACAGGCTTCCTTGAGGTCTGGCAGTCTCTGGGTTTAAAGAGAACCAGAGGAGAGGACGGAGAATCCAAAGCACATGACAATCCTATAGGACCCAAGCTCCCCTGGGGTGACCCACTTTCTTGGTGACTAGCTCCTTTGCCCTACTGGTTCTTGCTTTCTCTCACACCCATGGCTCATGTGTGTGTGTGTGTGTGTGTGTGTGTGT
>LOEQ01004924.1:45744-61796 GCA_001685075.1 Bramus lutescens | reverse complement strand
GAATACTTTATAATGAAAGCGTGAATTCAGTAAAAATTACAGCAGATTAAAAAATACTTGTGTGTGTGTGTCTGTCTGTCATTAGCCGAGTCCTGAGTTCTCCTGTCTTTCACCCTGTTCTCCCTCGGTTCGTGGGTCCCGTGAGGAGGGGTCTGTGGCAGAAGTTGGGAAGGAAGTCAGCTCAGAGAGTGGCTACAGTGAGTGACATATAATCAGATTAGGTGGAAGTCCTGGCTGGTCCTGCTGGTGAGCTTACAACACTGCTTTAGTAAGCAGATGTCCAAAAACTCAGTGGCAAGGACATGGATCCAAAGTATTAGAACTTGAATGTAAGGGAAACTTAGAATACTGCAAACTGTGAGCAGGTCCAGCTCACAGAGTTTCATGTCTATAAATCAATAGATATTACTACCTTTTTTCACACACTGGTACAACACTATATCAGTTTTACTGTCGTCTTGCTCCCTTACGACGCTCTTTAAAAATGAATAAAAGGAAACACGTACACACAAAAAAGTCTGTTTAAGTCTCTTTGGTATTCTCGGAACCCCACCAATACTGGAGGTTGCACCCAGGGCCTCATGTATGCTTAGCAAGTTTTATACCAGGAAGCTATACTTCTGGCTTTCATTTGCTTTTTATTTGAAATGGGGTCTGACTAAGTTGCCCAGGATGGCCTTGTCCTTGTGAGCCTTCTGCTCCAGGTTCCCCAGCAGCTTGGGTGATAGACCTGTGCCACCAGATGAGGTTTCTCTTGGGATTCTGTTCTCTCATCAGTCTTCCTGGACGGTCAAATAGCCAATGGGCAGGACTCTGACTAGCAAGCCAAGACACAGATCCAAGCCACTGGGCCAATGAGATCATGCCTTGTCCTCTCTCGTGTGCAAGAGATGGATCCAAGCCACTGGGCTGATGAGACCATGCCTTGTCCTCTCCATGTACAAGAGATGGATCCAAGCCACTGGTTTAATGAGACCATGCCTTGTCCCCTCTGGCATCCAAGCTCTATGTGAAGCATTTTCTTTCCAACAACAAAGCTGTTGTGGTCTTGGGCACAGCTGTAGGAATGTGGTCATTAAGCGAGGCACAGCGTCTCTAAGGATGTGCAAAGGGGTGGGGAAGCTCAGTGACTAGGAGCTAATACTGCTATTGCAGAGGATCAGGGTCCAGTTCCCAGTGCCCACATCAGAGAACCCATAATTGACCATTACCACCCACCTCAGAGAGCCCACAACTGTGGGTATCACTAATTCTAGAAACTCGGATGTCCTTTAATGGATCTGTGCATATACTCAAACAGATATACATAATTTAACAAATAAAAATAAACCTTAAAAAAGAATGAGTGACTTCAAGCATCCAAGGTCCTATGTACTGTTTTGTAGCAATTTCAAGTCCTATAACCACTTATGACCAATGAAGCGCCACACAGGAAGACAACTCTTCTGTCACCAACTGCTTCCAGTCACTTTCTCCTCACACATTAGAGGTAGTGGGTTCATAGGCTATTCTCGAGAGAAACCTCTAATCTCAGTAAGAGGTGGCTCACACGGAAATGCATGAGGTTGAGGTGTATCTATTGAAGGGTTCCCCCCAAGGACCTGACTTCCTCCCACTCCACTGGGGCATGAGAAGAATGGCTGAAAGCTGCCCTCAGTCACAGTTTGCTGCCTGGAGCCCTGCCCCAAAGAGCCACCTTTATTCTTAATGTGTGTGTGCACACGAGTGCCCATGTATGTGAAATGCCATCTCCCTCCTCTACAACCTGGCATTGGTCTGGAACTCACTGATCAGGCTAAGGAGGCTGCCCATAGGCCCCAGGGACTCTGTCTCTCTCTTTCCAGCACCACACTGGGACAATTTTTCATGAGTATAAAAATAACACTTTACCAAGCAAGCTATCCACCCAGACCCCCAGATACCATTTGTATTGATTTCTACATTGGTGTAGTATTATAAAAATGACGCAGGAAAAGAGGATGCAATCAAAACTCATACTAGCCACACATGAGTCCAAAGAACTTTCTGCTACCTTGTAGCTAGATACTCAACTGGACGATAAAAACTTTGTGAGTAGGAGATTGGAGAAAAATACATGTAGACAGAGGTATGTTTTCTCCATCTAAGAGGGAGAGGAGAGGAGAGAGAGAGAGAGAGAGAGAGAGAGAGAGGAGAGAACTTGAAGATCTAGAGGGGATATAAATCAGAACCTGCCCCAGGAAGCATGACAAGCCGCTTGGTGGCCATTGTGTTCAAGGACTTTGATGGCTTCATTCTCCCGCGGACAGCAGGAGCCTGGGGCTGTGGGTGTCGGTACACAGCAGCTGTGCTCTGTCTCTACCTGCTGCAACCAGCTCTGTCCTTAAGGCGCCCATGAGGATGTGTCTGCAGGAACTGCCACGGCAATTGATAAGACGCCGGTCGGGAAGTGCGGACTTTTCACAGGTTCCGACCTGAAGCTGATCCTTAAAATGAACTGGAAGCATCTGGCTGCTTTGCTGTCGGTAGGTAATGATGCAGCCGCGTCACACGCCCAGATGTGATCCTACATTGCCGCAGCTGTGCTAGTGGAAGTTTCAACACCCAGAGCATCTGCTACTGAGACTCTGTGGTACCATTTTCACTCTATGTCTCCAGGCTCTTAGTCACTCCCCAGAAAGTGTACTTTCTTTCCACTCAGAGTTTTTCTATTTGCCAAAGGTGTTTTTCCCAGCAAAGGCATGCCCACGAAATTCTATGAAGCATGGAAAGGAGGTCCACAGCCTTCAAACTCATAGCCCAACTAAGGAGCTGTAATACTAATTATTTTTCTGAGGCTTGACAAAATAGCACATTATAACTAGACAAAGAACACATTGTTAGTTGCACACTTAGAAGAAATGACTTGGAATGAAATGACTTCTGGATGTCAAACACAGTAAGCAAGAGACACCTTTAAGTTTGAAAATGGTGACCTCTGGGCTATTTCCTGGCATCACACAGCTGGATGCATACAGCTCTCCTGGCAAAGTGTGTGTGACCTGTACTGTACCCCTTAGAGCACAGCCCTCGGCCACCTCAGATAACAGAAACACTCACAGCAGAGCTGAGAAGAGCAGCAAGAGCAAGAAGAGCCATAACATTATTCACAGACATTGAGTAACACCTGAGATTTATTCTAAAGAAACAATCTCCTGTATGGAAAAGTGTTACAAATAAATATGTTTATCATGGGATTAATTATGTTGAAAAAATGCTTTTGATTGATTGCACTGAATATGGAAATAGTTCAAAATAATGGGGTGTCTCTACTTCTGCAGCACTCGTGGAGAGTCCTCGTGAGGGACTGAACTGTTCCAGCTGCTCAGGCAGCAATTTAAAAGGATATTTACTGAAGCTAAGAGTAGTGCAGGAGAGTGTTCCTGACATCTAGCAAGTGAAAAACCAAACAGCAAACTTGTTTGCACATAGTGCATGCATCCTATCAAAGCACAGAACTTGAATGTGACCTCAAGTAACAGCCCAATCACAACAGAGCTATTGTGTTTGAGTGGTACATTCATGGGCAATTTTCTTCTTTCCTCAATTTTCCTAATTATTTACAGAACGACTATATCACTGGAGTGAATAAAAAAGACAAAAGCGGGGTTGGTACAATATGACCAAGACCTGCCACCTGCCAAGACTAAATCAAATCTAATCGAGTGTCAACCAAATCCAAAGCTGGCAGCCTACAGCTCTGTTTCCCAAGGACAACTTGGTACCAGCTTTGTCTAGCATTATACTTACCTTATTTGTTTACTATTTATGAGATACATGTATGTATGTGGGCACACACGTGTCACGACACAGGAATAGGGGTCAGAGGACAACATCTGGGAGTTCATTCTCTCTTTCTATCATGTGTGTCCTGGGGATCAAACTTAGATCCTTGACCTCCACCTACTGAGCCAGCTCTCTGTCCTTGCCCAACATTTGAAGGAATCTAGAATGAAATTAACCCAATATTCTTTCACCTGTCAGGAAGGGTAGTACTAAGTGACAGACTGAGAAAAAAAAATCCAGCTTCGCATGACACTTCCTAAATAAGTGCGGGGGAGGGGGGACAACTCACTTTCCTTACTTTAGTAATTGATAAGGTATGGGGGCTGGCAAAATGGCTCGGGAGTTCATGGGGCTTTCCTCCAAGCCTTACTACCTAAATTTGATCTCTGGAACCCACATAGTGAAAAAAACTGACTGCTACAACTTGTCCTCTGACTTCCACATGTGTGCCACAACTTGCAAGTGAACACACACATACACATAAGTGGTATTTTTGGTTTTGTTTTATTTTTTTTAAACAGAAAAATAAACTCAAAACAAGGGTCCTCTCTCTAATTCCTCCTGGTAACATTTCTGCACCTAGGAAACTTGAGAAGAGAGAACACGGTATCCCTTTGTCCCCAAATGTCTTTCCCAACCCCACATTGAGCCCAAAAGAGAAAAGACTCAGCCACTGCTGCTTTGGAATGACTTTTTCTCACCCCCAACGGTCCTCTCAAATTTTACAATGATACCATTGATTTTTTTTTAATATCCAAAAACACATTGCTATTTCTTAGTATTTTGGAGGCCAACTTAATTTAGGAGTGGAAAGGGATGATAGAGTGATCACAAACTGATTAATTTCAGAATTTCTCAAGGAAATGCTGACCCAGCGCAGTGGCCCTCCTGCACACCATTATAATGCTTTGATTTCCTGTCACCGTGGATGGTTTAAAAAAGCGAAAGGAAGTAGGAGACATGGAAAATCAATGTGAGGTGCTGAATCGTTCCAGCTGCCGAGGCTCTGTTAATTACATCATATTTTCCCAGAGACATTCAGCTCAGACTTGCCAAGTGCCTGCATCTGGAGGCTGCCTGTCATCCTGCTGGGGAAAGAGCCTCTCCCCAGGCAGCTCAGTTAACTGCAAAAGGACAAGCTATCCCAGGAAAGCAGCTTGTTCAGGCCAACTCTCTGAGGCAAATCCCCAGCAACACCCTGCCTTCCGTTACCATAGAGATAGGAGGTGCCAGGAGCTGGAGAGAGGCTGCTAGGGTCTCAGGGAGAAGGTTAGTCAGTGTTCACAGTGTGAACCTGAGGAAAAGGCAGGTCCATCCTATTTGGGTGGGCCAGCACTGTGGTGGGCTAAGGGGGAGAGAGAAGAGATCAGAGGCCACGAAAGGCAAGCAAGCAAGGAGAAACAAAAAAGAAGGGCCGGGCTTTGTAAAGAGTCAACTGGTGCCATAATGGACTTTAGAACAAAAGCCCCGAATACCCACCTGCTCTTTCGCCTGGGCGATAAGACACAGCTTCCTGATTGCTTCTTCGCAGGCCTCTCACCACTACTGCGACCAGTCCTGAGGTCCACTCACTTGTCTTCCTCATGGCCAGCCATCCCATCCCTTCTCTGCAGTGGAGTATGAGAAAAACCAACTCAGCTTTGCATGACACTTCACATCCTTCCAGAAAATTCTGGGAGTCCATTTTCTTTCCATGATTATATACACTAGGAGATGGCTTTCGCTGTTTTTAATCTCTACACTTCTACCTCGTCATCTACCTTCTGCTAGTTTTCTTTTAAAATACTTTTTAAAAGTATGTGTATATATGTTCATGTGTGAGTGTACACACACACATGCATGACGTGCCTTAAGGAGACAAGAAGAGAGAGTCTCTGGAGTTACAGGAGTTTCTGAGCGACCCATTGTGGTTGCTGGGGGCTGAACTCCTGCAAGATCAGAAGAGCTCTTGACTGAACCCCCTTTCCAAGTCCCTTTCCATTCTCCCTCACCCTGGTTTCTCAAACAAACAGCCAGGGAGAAGGAATATCCCAGGCTATTAAAAACAGCAAGAAAAAAAAACCCTTTGAGCTGCTCCCTAACGTCCAGTCCTTCAGCAGCCTCTGGCATCCATAACAAGGTCAAATAAGCAACCTCAGCCTGGACCTGTCATTTCCCAAACCCAGCATTCCTCAGAGAGACTCCAAGATTGCACACGTATTATATCTGAAATCCACTGCCCAACTATCTTTTTCCCAATGTATGACACCTACTTCATATTTTCTCCCCCAACTTCTCAAACATTTTAGTTTAAGTTATGCATAATATTATATACATGTAGACAGACCACATGTACTTGTGTACTAAATACTATAGTTTAAATAAATTTAAAATCATACCAAGTTTTAACTTAATTTCACACTATAGTTCACACTGTAAACTCTGACCAATCAAGTAAGTCACTGTATGTAATTTGGAAAACAACATTCTCCTAACCTTCAGAAACTGAGCCATTGAGTAAGGACATCACAGGACAGCATCACTGAGTAAGGACATCACAGATCAGCAACAATGAGTAAGGACATCACAGGACAGGATCACTGAGTAAGGACATCACAGGACAGCATCACTGAGTGAGGGCATCACAGATCAGCATCAATGAGCAAGGACATCACAGATCAGGATCACTGAGTAACGACATCACGGGACAGGATCACTAAGTTAAGACATCACGGGACAGCATCACTGAGTAAGGACCTCATGGGACAGGATCACTGAGTAAGGACCTCACGGGAGAGCACCAGTGAGAGAGGACATCGCAGGAGTGCACGGGTGTCTTACAAATTCAGACTGTGCACCCACTGTGCATTTGAAACAGCATGAAAGAACGCCATCATTTTTTTCCTTTTACAACTTTATTATTTGAGACTTTTATTTGTTTTGAGACAGGCTCTCTCTGTGTGTCTCAGCTGGCTTTAAACTCAGCAGTATTCATGCATTAGCAGCGAGTGTTAGGAGTACAGGCATGCGCCCCTACACTCGTTGGAAAATCTGAGTGAAGGGCTGGATTCAGGGCTCAGCAAAAGGTTCTG
Source organism: Bramus lutescens (assembly GCA_001685075.1). Classification (NCBI taxonomy): domain Eukaryota; kingdom Metazoa; phylum Chordata; class Mammalia; order Rodentia; family Cricetidae; genus Bramus; species Bramus lutescens. The sequence continues at coordinate 54,921 of LOEQ01004924.1, read as the reverse complement.
CCTAAGTGCAGGACATCCCCTAATGCCAGGAAAATGCCCTGGGCCAATAGTAATGTAGGGCACTCCATTTTAGAGAGGCTTTAGTTCTTGTTTTAATAGACCTGCTTGCTTTCCAAGAGACTTTAAATAAAAAGATCTGGGGATATAACTTAGTTGATAGGAGTGCATGCCTAGCTGGCACAAAGTCCCAAGTTCTACCCTATACCAGACATTCAAGGTCATTCTCAGCTGCTTGAGAGTTTGAGTCCTGGGATACATGAGATTGTGTCAAAAAAATAAAAGGAATTTAAACCCTTATTAAATTATTATCATTGATCCAACTTTAACATAAAATTTCCATGCAGCTCCTCACTTGGGAATCCAAATCAATTTGATTGAGAGGTGGAAACATTGCAAAGCCAGCTATCAACAAACCATTATCGTTTATATATCATTTATCTCAGCCAAATGCTGGCTGCAGACCCCGCTCTGAGGTAGGAGTCCTGGTCCACAGGTCCAGGTTTCCACCTTCTGTGTTCATCTGTGTCACTTAGAAACTCTTTAAAGGTAATTGTTATAAATAAAATGTCCAGGAATAAATTATTTAACTAGTTTTACATGTTGAGATTTATATATTAAAAATAATTGTTTTGGGACCAAAAGTCCCAGTTGAGAGCCCTGAGAATCACAAGACCCTTCCTGCCCTCTGCCTCTACTTAGGTTTCAGCCCTGGGAGGACCAAATGTCTGCCTCTGTCTTCTTCTTGATTGTCTGCTTGTTATCAGTTTTCACACTTGAGCCAGGATTCCCTACACCCCTGGCTGCCCCCTTCCAACCCCAGTCAACAGGTTCATGTAGCCATGACCCTAGGTACAGAAGCTCTAAGAGGCTCTTGCTGTGTTACAGGGACAAATTTACATCTAATTTAGATTCTCTCAAGACTTAATGAGCCAGTATAAAATGTCACCTGGACTGAAGTCCAGTCTCACCCTCTTAAAGTCCAGTCTTGAACTCCAATCTCACCCTCTTAAAGCCACGAACACACTTAACAACTAAAACCTCGGGAAGTGCTTACTAGAAGCAGAGACTTCCTGAAATGTAACTAGAACTCTCTGTAGGTAAAGACCTGAAGCTATCACTTGAGCAAGTTCCTCACGTAATCCTGAACTTCTCCAAAGTCCCGGGCGCTGTCACTACACTTCTACACTTTGGTACAGAAGTTGGGATTGGAGAGGGAACTCATTCCCTTTGCCTTCATGAGACACAGCCTAGGAGGTAAGCTTCAAAACAGAGAAGCAGCAGATTTCCAAAGGTATGAGAAAAAGTCCCTTTTCTCCCTGCTCAGTCTGATTGGGCAGCAGGAGCAAAGCAGACACTGGAGAGGGATAGGGAACCAAGAACAAGAGGAAGCCCAACTCCTTGCATAACAGGAAGGGGAGGGTAGGAAGTGAAGAGGAGTCTACAGGTATTGGGGGACAGAGGGGTTAGCGAAGGTACCAAGCCCAATCCCAGTTCTGCAGAAAGGGCTACCAGGACGGCTTCCTTCTTCAGCCTTCTAGTCAGGCCCCAGATTCCTGAGCAGTGGACAGAGAGTGCAGTTGACAAAGCAAGTGGCTCCCCTGCTCACCTCGGCAAGAAGCGTCTGTACCATTCCTCCTGATGAAAATCCAAATCGCGCTCCAAAAGGAGGGCACTTTGTTCTTCCTCCACGAGCAGCTCATTTGTCTTCAGTGGGTGCGACCATAATCTCAGCATTATTGCTATGGCCCTCAGAGGACTTCTGACTTGCATTCATCAACCAGGCCCCTCATTTCTCACCAGATTCTTTACACTTTTACCGTGCCCCGGGGCATCCTAACTTACTTGAAAAATTAATAAACCTCCCTCCTCTTATCTTGCCTTATTAATGTCTGTCGTTGTAACCCATTATCCTTGCACATCGTCAGAAATCACTGAAGGGTGCAATGGTCGCCAGCTTGGGCCTCTAATTCTATCCTAAAATGGGACCGCCTCTCTTTGAATGACCAGGAAAAAAGATGGCCTCTGTGGGCCTGCAGGGGGTTTGCTTAGCGGCTCAGATAGCTCTGTGAACGGAAGGCAGGAGAATCCTAGGCTTCAACTGAAGGCCATTAAGGCCCATTAAGTTGTTCTCTCCTCCTCCACATCTCTCTCCCCCTCTCCTGTGCACCCTAGTAAATCTGACTCATTAGCTTTGAATGTTTTAAAATACTGGTACATTAATCACTTGTGTTTGCACACTGTTTATGTAGGTTGTTGGTCATGGTTTGTAGTTATACTGGCTGTCTCCCTTGCTTACTTAAAGGTACAATCCAATTGAAAATAAAGATTTTTGCAGGTTCGCTCATTACATACAGTGTCGGCAGCTGGTGAGTGTCTTTCGAATTCATCAGAGGCTTCCCACACCACCTGCTCACTGCAGCCTGCAAACAGCTGGCTCTGGGTAAGTACCATAAGCTATTACCTTATACAGCAAACAAATAAGTGTTTGGATGGGGAGACAAATAAATAAATTGAATTGTCAGCTCTGAATCAGTGCTATTTGAAGGGAAAAGGTTTATTTTTAGTAAAAAGAAAAGCAACTTTATGGCTCCACTTTATTGGAAAGAAGGGAGGAAAATGACACAAAACTTTAAATGGAAATATTCTGTCATTTGATAAACAAGGCAATCAAAAAGTAAATAAAGGGATTGCTCACAGGCTGACAGTGTGGCTAGGTACAGAAAGGGAGAGGGGGCATCTAAATTTAGCTGCCTGCTGGATTTATTTTTCATTATCTCATCTGATAAAGCCTTAGGGACACTTTGTGGACTGAGAAGCTGATCCTTGTCTTCAAAGTTGTCAGAAATTCGTGACTAGTGTGCAGGTTTGTAACTGTGACGTGTGTATGTGTGTGTGTGTGTGTGTGATTGTGACTAGTGTGTGTGAGTGTAGACTAGTATGTGTGACTGTGAAGTGTGAGTGTAACTAGTGTGTGTGAGTGTGACTAGTATGTGTGGGTGTGACTAGTGTGTTTGACTGTGAAGTGTGAGTGTGACGTGTGTGTGTGTGACTAGTGTATGTGAGTGTGACTAATGTATGTTTGTGACTCTGAACAGTGGGCTTGTGTTGTGACTGTGTCTGTAACTTTTGTACAAAGTTTGCCCTTGAATATGAGCTGTTGCCCTACCCCAGCATCTAAGAAAAGGCCCGGGTGATGGAGACAGAGACTGACCACTGCGCACACCGATGAGCACCTGCTAGGAAGGAGAGAGCCACACAGAAGACAAGTTCTTGACTAACTTGTGGCAGAAGCTGGCAATACAGAAGGAGAAAGGAAGTCAGTGGTATAAGGGATGGGTGTTCAGCAAGGCATCATTTTGAAAGTCTTCTCAATGTTTAGTACTTCCAGAAACTTCTCTGAAAGTCTCCATGGAAATCCCATCATGTGGCTAACTCTCAGAAGCATCACCCAGTACAGCTGGGACAGCACTGAAGGAGCAACCATGCATGGCGTCTGTCAAATGATGGACTCTGCTCAAAGTGAGCCGCCACCTTCCGCAGTAAGGGAGGGAGCTGAGCTCCTCCCCTGGCCTCACAGGATCCTTGCTTAGGGCAAGCCAAAGCAATCAGACAGCACAGATGGATGAAAAGTAGTGAGGAAGGGAGGTAATAAGGTTTGAAGGTGATGGGACACCAAATCATCAGATACAGATAGGGTGGGAGATCGGATCAAAACTAACATCGCAATTATATTCTTAACCAATCTTTCATCATGATAACAAAACACCTGCTGAAGAAATCATTTTATTTAGCTCGTATATGGGAGGAAAAGTGGCACGGTGCTTCATCAGCTTGGGTCTGGTGCAGGCCCTCTTCCTTCAACTATCACAGCAGGAACATGCAGGACCAAGTGATCACATCCTCCACAGGGAGCCAGGCTAGGCTCAGGCTTTGAGAACTCAACCCACTGAACTCATTGCAGAAACAAGCAATCCCCTATTTTGCAAAGTTCTGAGTGATCACAGACACCCTCTCCTCAGGCCTTGACCCTTAAAAGGCCACACTACTCAATCCCACTACACTGGAACCAAGCCCCCAGGTAAGACCGGCAGGGTCTGTACCACATCTACACACAGCTGCTGGATTCTTGATGAAATTCAACAATGGATGGAAGTGGATGAATACAGGGGCACAAAATCAGGGCCTAGGCGGATTCAGAAAAAATAGAATTGGGTCAACAAAAGAATCCCAGGCATCTTACAAAATAGCTCAGCCTTAGTCCTGTCAATCGAATTTCAGCTGTGCCTTTGATTGGTTGATGCCTGCGTTTGTCAGGACAGGTAGCTACCTCACCATTCACAGCTTCATCGAACACACATCTGAACGGAAGCCCCAGAAATGGTTGTTTTATAACATGGCTGATTCTATTCTAATTTGTATAGCCCTGTTTTGGGTGCTGATTGTTTTTAGGCGTGCATGGATTGGACTGACATGAGAAAACATTTCAAACTTTACCAAATTGCAAAGATGGAAGGTGAAGATGCCATTACAGTCTTAACTCTTCTTTAATGGAGAGCAATGTGTGGGAGACCAGCAGCTCCAGCAGGTCCCAGGGAGCTCATCAGAAACACCGAGTTCCAGACTCAGAACACGCGTTTTACCATTTAAGAGCCCTAGCTGACTTGCATGCACACTGAAAGGTTCACAAAGCCCTGCTCTCCCGTGTCCTTGATCCTTTTAGGTCAAAAGTATGTGAGAAAGATTTGCCACCAGCAACATCAATACTGAAGCAATCCTCAGAATCCAAATGAGAACATGCAGACCAGGCAATTTCCTCATGAGCTCTGTGGAGATGCGGCAGGCACACTGAGACAGTGAAAGAGTGAACGTGGAGAGAGATTCGCATTGACATTGTTACCCTGCAGTTCCAGAGGACCCCGGCTTTGAACTAGTCACTCCTCTGACTGAGATTCTTTATTTAAGAGAGAAAAGGGCTGAACACATAGCTCAGATAAAGCACAAGGACCTGTGTTTGACCCCTAGCACCTACAATATAGGTTAAAAAATTTAAAAAAAGCTAGACATGTTGGTCTAAGTATTAAAACCCAGGAGTGGGAGATGGAGACAGCTGGAGAATTGAGGCTCACTGGTCATTCAGCCCAACCTAGCTAACCAGTCCGAAGCCAGTGAGAAACTCTGTCCCAAAAGAAGGGGGAGACAAAAAAAAAAACCCTGAGCTTGTCTTCTAAGCTACACACACACACTGGAAAAAAGATGAAAGCAACATTAATGCCCATGTTGAAGTTCAGAAATAAGTGAGATCTTAGTGCAATCACATTGTAAGCTCTAAGATGGTTACACACATATAATCAAACTGTGGCAGGATTGACAGGCATGCTGAATCATTGACCAACTGGGCAAAAAGGAGAATTCTATCCTAATGGTAGGTGGGGAAGAGAAAAACAAACCCTGGGATGTTCAGATGCAATTGTTAAGGCTGTGAGGGAAGGCTATGGACCAGCAGTGCAAGCTGCTAGCCCTCGAAGACTACAAGAGATGAGTCCAAAACGGGACGTTACACAGCAGCTGCTGAGGGCTGAGGGTCTACTGAACCACAACTATGACCATCCACATCCATATCTGATCATTCAAGTAAGTGGATGGAAGCCAGAAGGCATTCTAAGCAACAGTGAAGGAGATGTGGCTCTCTCACAGCTGGCGGACGGACAGAGCAAAAGACGGTGCTGTCAACTGGGGAAATGTCAGGGTATCAAAGGAGATTAACCCCTCATCCTAGAATGGTCCCCTACACCAAGATCAAGGTCCTAATAGGGAAAGTACAAGATGTTGAGACTTGAGTTAGGGTATCTGAGTGACAAATTTGGCAATTTTTACTCCTGGATTCTCTGGAGCCTTTTGGGTTCACAGAAGAGCCCCACTCCCTTATACCGGAAGTTGTGAATCCCCCTAACTTTTGAAGATCAAAGACCTCAGGTGAAGCAGGTGTCAGCAAGAATGTGTCAGAGGTCCCCATGGTGACCCTGGAGTTTGAAGATGCACTAGGCAGGCTCACAGGAGCCAGCAGATGGTCCTACTCACAGCTGTGACTTATTACATTACAGCTCAGGAACACAGAGCAAGATCAGCAAGGGGAACGGAACATGAAGGGGTCCCCAAGGAATCCAGGCACAAGCTTCACAAGGTCCTCAGTGGGCTCTGGATTCCAAAGTCACATGGAGTTAAGGCCTCCGTTCATGTCATGTAATACCTCTTTTAACCTTCCTGTTCCAAACAAGTTACATGATCCTTCCGGGTTCAAAGGGATAAGAGCAGACTCTACATACTAATGGAAAGAAATGGCAAACAGGAATGGGAGGCATTTGGGATGATAATTTGCAAACTATCACACTGCATCTTCAAGTCATCAACGTGTTTCCTCTGAGTGCCCACCATGTTTTTATCGTTCTTGTCTGGTATCCTGGAGCTAAGCCTTGTCACTAAACCTTTCTTTTAATCAACAAAAGATGCTGGAGTGGCACACAAACACACACATCTCTAGCTCAGGGCTTCTCTGACTGTTCCCATTGGGTTATGGTTTGTTTGTTGGTAGGTTTGTTTGTTTGTTTATGGCATAGGTACCAGCAGATCTGCATTCAGGAGATCTGTCCTATAAACCTTCCCAGATCTCTTGGACCAGGTCCAGCCTCCTTTCATTCCCCCAACAATTGTCTGTACCATCCAGAAGGCTAACTCCTGAAGAGAAGCTCCATCTGTGTCTTCTAGCAAGCTTCTTCATTACCAGCACTGTATGTTCCCATAGCAACTGCATCTTCTCCAAGGTGATCTGGACCTCAGCCTCACAAGAAGGAGATAGACATTTCAGGTCCTGGGGTCTCAATCCTCTCTATATTGAGTCTCATTTGGGATGATCTGTAGACACTGTCTTCCATTCTTTCTGCATTCATCAGACCCCTCTTCTTTTTTTAATATTTAAATGTATTTTACACTTCACACTTCTCTGGCATAAAGAGTTTTTCCACTCCAAAATGCATGATCCTCAGAGCAAATAAAAAAGAAAAAGCTAGGGGCATATCTGAAGAGACAAAATAGGTAAGGAACAGGCTGAGGTGGGTGGTTTGATTGCCACCCAGGGCCATGGTGATGTCTAGGCCTGGGCTTCTGATGGGACCCATGTTCATGGCTCTGATGGAGCAATGGTCTAGGTTGATGTCCACGGCTTCTGATACTACTGAAGCCTGAGAGGATAGGGCTGCACAGAATTGACTCCACACCTCACTGGCTGCAAGGCTAGTGAGAACCAGTCCTGCCCTTCACTGACTGAAACACTAGGGAGCAAGGGTCCTACACCTCACCTGGGCAGCACAGCAGAGTTGACCCTGTGCACAGGGGCATGGGTGAGCTATCCCTGAGGGCGTGAGAATGGCAGAACAGGTTGCTCCCCTCTCATACACATGGGTGAGGGAAAGATGCCCTCCTCACTGCCCCTCACCAGCTGCAGCATGTGGAGGACCTCATCCATCCCCTCACCAGCTGCAGCACTCAGAACCGGCCCTGAGCCTCACCTGGGCAGCACAGGATTGCTGACCCTGCTAGCGGAGGCATGGGTGATCAGGCCCTGAAGGTGTGATGTAATGGTGAGGTTGAGGAAAGATGCCCTCCCCCTTGCCTCTGCCACCTGTGGGAGGTGAGGAAACTGACCCTCCCCCTTACCAGCTGCAGCACTCAGGAAAGTGGGCCCTGCTCCTCACCTGGGTAACAGAGTAGAGCTGACCCTGTTGACAGGGGTATGAGTGAACCACCTGAGGACACCAGTGTGGGAGATCTAACCCTGCCCCTCATCTTCCATATGGTGGTGTGGGCAAGGGAGGGATGCTCTCCCTCCCTCTCCACCTGTGGAGGATGGGACAGCTGGCCCTGAGGTCATAAGAGCAGGAGAGCTGTCCCTGACTCTTACCAGCTGCAGTATTCCGGGGTGTGGTCCCTGCACCTCACCTGGGCAACGCAGCAGAACTGGCCCTGATGGTCCAGGTGCAGGAGAGCAGATCCTGAGGTTGTAAAAGCAGAACTGACCAAGCCCCTTGCTCATTACTGCAAAAGTAGAATCAGGCCACCTCTCAGGTGAAAGGGATTCCTTCATCCATTGCCTTGTATTTTGTCTGCTAACACTTGATGGTGTTTAGATTTTGTAGCAAAGTCCAGAATGGCAAGTATGGAATCTTTGAAGATGGGGGCTAAAAAGAAATCCCACACTAGCTCAGAATTGAGTATAATAAAGGGATATTTATTTAGGGATAGACTCGCAGATCACAGTCCTCTGCACAAACGGGGAGCAGGAACCGAATCCAGCAGCCGGAGTGCTTTACATTGGTATTTAAGAGGCCATGCCCAAGTGGGTGGAAACTTAAAGGCTACTGGCAGTAGGATTTCCTGCAGCCAATCTTCACATTTAACGCAAGCAGTGAAACTGTTAAGAGGTGATCTAAGTTCATATTAATGAGAAAATTAGCAGTATCAATTAAGCAATTAAATCTATCAACTAGTTAAACATAGCCTTCTGGATCTGTGTGCTCACATCCTTAGGGTCAACCAACTACAGATAAAATAAAAATATCTTATAATTGGATTTGTACTTAGCAGGTACTGATTCCTTTCTTATCATTCAAGCCTAAACGATGCTCAACTGTAGTAGCACCCTGTGCTTGGAACGAGGGGTACCCAGAGACGACTGAAAGTACAATCAAATACCACATGTTTCAGCCAATAACAAAGAGCATATACAAAAGGGGTCCCAGAGGATGTCACATAGTAATATGTCTGTCTTCATCTGCGTTAAGTAAAAACACATTTATAAACATATTCACAACACTCAGCTTCTGTAGCAGCCTTCTCAGACGGCAAGACCCCAAATCACAACACAGAGAATTGTTATTAATTATGAAAGCTTAGTCTTATCTTGAGCTTATCTCACTAGCTCTTAAAATGTCATTTAACCTATTTCTCTTCACTGGCATTTTGCCTCAGGACTTTTTATCTTTCTTTCATTCTGTATGCCTTACTTTCCTGCTTCCTCTGTGGCTGGCCCCTGGCATCTCCCTCTCTCTCTCTCTCATTCTCTTATCTCTTTCTCTAGAGCCCAGATTCCTCGTACTAGTTATTCTTCCAGCCTGCCAGACCCGC
>LOEQ01004924.1:3462-14185 GCA_001685075.1 Bramus lutescens | reverse complement strand
AGTAATAATGCAGCATAGACATATGTAACACACTTTTCCATAGTTATAGTAATATTCAACAATGCTCCCCTTCCAATTTCATCAGACTCGGGTATGAATTCTGCCTCTCTCTGTCTTCCCACCAAATCCTGAACATTTTGTTCACGAAATTGTAGACTTCAAGGCAGATGTAGGGCAGGGGCTGGTGTCCCAACACTGGGACAGGACACTCCAACGCAGCTGGTGCATGTTCCAGAGACAGTAAGCTCTGCACTGAGTTCAGCACACTACAGAGAAGAGAAGATGAACCAAGGTAAAGACTAAGAAGTGGTCAGACCTGAAGATGGCACACATGAAAGGCCACAAAGAGGAGCCAGACAACAGGCACCCAGAGTTCAAGGCCAGGGTCAGGAACAGGCTAAGCCACTGCATCCTTCATGCACCTAGATGACTCTTCTGCGTCAGGCATTCTGACAAGAGTCCACATTTTTCCAAAGCCCAGAAGTCAAGGGGCCAAATGCTCTGAACATCCAACAAGGCATTGTCCTTAAGCCTGTTGGTGTCATTGACACATCCGTTGCATACATGACAAATGATAAAAGAGAGAGGACTCTGTCTCCACCAAGACAAGGCTGAACACTGGGAAAACTTATTTCTACAAATAACTAAATTATGACTTGAAATTACCATCAAGAAATTACTGGTAAATGTCTTGTAAAAGAATCACAGCTCCAATGGATTGTGAGCCAAAACATCTTTGGAATTCTTAAATTTTCTACACCAACAAAATACAGGAGAATGAACCCAGGCTGTACACCTGTGACTTTATGGGTGGCAATTGTATGCAAATCCTGGAAGCACAAATCTAAAGAGTAGAATGTGAGAAGAGGTCTTGCATCTGTGTGGAAAGAATGTAGGCTTACTGTGTTCTTTTTAATATTTTATCATTTTAATTTTTTATTTGAATGTAGGCCTGGTGGTAGTTGGTAACTTTAATTTCAGTTACTCAGGAGGCTAAGGCCAAAGTTCAAGGTCTTCCAGGGCTACACAGAACACTCAAGGTTAGTCTGAGTAATTTAGTGAGACCCTGATTCAAAATAAAACACTAAATTGAAGGGTTGTAGGTATAGCTCAATGGTGCAGCATTGAGGTACAGCATGTGTGAAACCCCCAGATCAAACTGTCAGTACTGAAAGAACAAAACAGCAACCAAGGGTCTTGGAGCTGTTGCAGGAATGAAGGAGAGAGGACAAAGGAAAGCACATATATGGAGCCTGGAGGATGGACCCATGCTTCCAGATATGAGAAGGGTTAACCTGTGTTCACACTCAACCAAACAAGATTGGAGATAACTGGGACACCATAACTATTAATCCATGTCATTATGTTTCCCCTGGAATGCCACAGAAACAAAAACTGTAATTCTTAGCCTGTAATGAAGAGATGATAGTTTCTGCATTGAGATAACAGAATTTGAAAAAAGACAATCCAGGCAGGCAGAGGCAAGTTGTGGGTGTTGGGCTCTTCCATCCATGGCTACGAGTCTCAGAAGTTTCAGGACTCAGCAAGCACAGGGTGCTCAGAAGGCCTGCAGGATGCAAGCTGCTCACATGCTCAGAGTAACCTGAGGGTTGGACGTTTGGATTCGGATTCCATGCTCAGCGGGTGTTAGGTCGATAGCAGCTTGATAGCTTTGTGTGCCCCAGGCAACTAGCACCATGCAGGGCACATTTCTAGCCACACAATCTGTGACCAGCTAAATCACCATCTAGGAAGATGGTTCCATGAGAAATCTATGTTGGCAAATAATGTCCTTCTTCCCCACCCCATGCAGACATAGCCACATTCATGGCAGGACTTTGATGTGGAGAAAGAAAGTGAAATGGCAGCATGCTTGCTTTATATAGGGTATGGTATCATTTCACACTGGATAATCCAAATTTGGGGAAATTGATGCTAGAGTGTTCTTTGGTTGTCCTCTTCATGCTGTGGTTAGGTCCCTGTGTTTGGGTATGTGACACTCTAAATACAATCAGCAGTCATATGGGTGACCACTTAAAGACGTAGCCAATTGAAGGTCAAATGATGCAGAAAAAACAAAGATGAGCCTATTTTTTCCTCCACTTGGATTAACAATGTATTAAGAGGACTATTGGATGAGATTAACTGATGCTAGGCATGTGCATGGTGGACATAGAGCTAAGCTATAATAAGACCCACCCCATGATGGACCATGTGTGGACATGTGCTGTAAATCGCTGCGCTTCCCTACAATGTGTGGACATGTGTGGACATGTGCTGTCAACCACTGTGGTTCCCTATGATGCTTCCTGTTAGCAGAACTTTAGGTTACTCATTGTAAAACACAAATACATAAATCCATTCAAATAAAATTCAAATACATCAATATAATTCATTGGGTTATATGATTCCAGGAAAGTCTCATCAATAAAACTGAAAAGTGAGCCACTAAGATGGTTCCATGGATTAAGAAATCTGCTGCCAAGCCTAGTAACCTGAGTTCGGCACCAAGGACCCACAGGATGGAAAGAGAGAACAGATTCCTGCAAGTTGTCCTCTGACCTCTGACATCCCACACATACACATCTAACTTGAAAGGCAGGGACGGAGGTGGAGGGCAGTAACCTCTGAACCACAGAGTCCCAGCATCTCCAGAAGGCATCTTTCACACTGATGTCAACTCTATGCCTCTGTCTCACTACTTCTGCCTTCATGAAGAAATAAAACATTGGTACCACCATAGTCTGAGCTTACATTTTTGATTCCCAGTGCTCCCTTGGCTGATGGAAGGTTTATTATTGGCCTACTTTGTGTCACATGTCTTTCCCTGGACCAGTAGATGGAGCATGGTGTGACATCAACACCCTCTACACAATCTCGTCACTCTTTCTACATGTGGTTCCCACATACACATAAAGAGCCAAGTTTATTGATGTGATATGTTTATTTATCCTTTTGATTACAAATGAAAACTGTGTGCTGGGGAGATGACTCAGCAGATAAAGTGTTTGCTACACAGACACAGAGACCTGAGTTCTGAACTCTGGCACCCATGTACACAGCTGGGCACAGCAACACAGAGACAGGCAGGTCCCAGGGCTTGCCAACCAGTGAGTCTAGCTCCATGCTCAGTGAGAAACCCTTTCTCAAAACTAAAGTGAAGCAACATGGAGGAGAATATCCCAATGTCAACCTCTGGCTTTCCATGGGTTCACATGGGTTCACATGGGTTAACACATAAGCACATACAGAGAGACACTTTCTATGTATTCATGGACTGTGCCATGATATTTTGATATATGCTTAGACTAAGGCTAATTATCACATAACCTCACATATTCACTTTTGTGATAAGAACATATTAACTTAGCAGATCTACTTAATTAGCCATTTCTCTGATTGGTATATGAGTCTATAAATATAGATGCATTTCCAGCTGGTTCAACATTGACTCACTAGCACCTAAACAATATTTTGAGCTATGTAATAAGCAATTAATAGTTGATGTTAGTCTATCTTACTGTACCTAATTAATAAACACTTATAGATAATTAATGCTGTGTGGATAAGAGGAGTCCACTGGATTTTATTTCCTGACTCTAACAACACTAGTCCCCTAATATCCCAGTTCCCTTGGGGAACCCTACACCATCTCTTGCTGTCACTTTGCATTCCCCTGTAAAATGAGAGCAGGACATAAGTCATGGTATGCAGGTGGTAGCTAACAAACTTGCCAGGAGGTATTGCATTGTGATTCTACACTGAAGGTTGAGGAGTGGCAAACCACTCAGAGTATCTGTAGCCTGCAGAGCTGGGGTTGGGTAGAACCAGCAGGGGATGAACCAACTGGTCATGACTAAGCTCCAAGAAACATCCATGAGGTACATAAACTCAGAAAGTTTATGTACCATGAGATACATAACTCATAATGTTAGCAGCGGATCAGGACAGACAGTGGACATCTTTGAAAAGAGCCCAAGATTCCCCAGGTGAGTTCAAGAACCAGCCCAGGGCTCTTCCCAACTACCATGAAGAGCCATGTTGTAGATGATGAAGAGACACCATTCTGAAAAGAGAAAAAACCCGGCAAGAAATGTGAAGTTCCATATTCATCTATCCCCAGTGTTTCAAACAAGTTATTCAACAACACAAACACTAGAAAAAAATGAAAAGCAGCAAACAAAATGAAGACCATCAGCCATTTGTACAACCTGTTTATCTATACTTGAATGTGTTAAACAGTAGAGAAGTCTCCTAAGAGGCAATACAGTCTTTTAAAATAATACTTTTCTGTCCTTTCTCTCAATGTGAAAAAATAATGTACCAGAGTGGTGATGTGAAACAGGAGAATCCAGAGGAGAGTGAGAATATTATCATACTCCCCTGGGAAGTCAGAGATTTGACCTTCTGGCTGAGCAAAAATAGCCTCTGAGTTGGAAGACATCTCAGGAATATGAGACATTATAATTGAAGAGTACTATGGGAAATAGTGCCTTGATTCACATGAAGATATGTGCACACAGGAGTGCCCAATCTTTCATTGTACTGTATTTTTTTCTGGACAGTTCTATAAACTATGTCCCTTGCTGCAAGCCTTCAAGAAAATCCACAAAATATCCAAATCTACAGTATAGGACCATTTGAAACTTAAAAATTGGACAGTAAAATGATGTGGAATTCTCCTCTGAATGCTATGAATATGTTTTATTACCATTGGTTAATAAAGAAGCTGCTTTGCCATATGGCTGGGCAGAATACAGGTAGGCAGGAAAACTAAACTGAATGCAGGGAGAAAGAAGGCACAGTCACAGAGACATCATGCAGCTGCCTAAGGAAAAAGACACCAGAACCTTACCAATAAGCCACAGCCTCATGACAATACATAGATTGATAGAAATGGGTTAATTTAAGATGCAAAAGCTAGCTAGGAATATTCCTGGAACATTGGCCAAACCATGTATAGTTTCTATGTGATTATTTGGGTCTGGGTGGCCAGGAAACCAATGTGCAGCTTTTATAAAATGGCACCCAACATGGGGCAAGACTATCCACATAAAGCCTAAGAAAACTTAAAAAAGGGCTTCTAGACCCACAAAAACAGGAGGCAATTGGAGCTTCTTGATAGCCACATATTTTAAGATAGGATGAGCAGAGGTGCAGCTCCTTTAAAAGAAGGCTTCCTAACTCAGTGTTAGCAGCAGAAACTATGTGGTTCCTTTAAGAGACAGTTTCCTGGTTTGTGCTGCTGGTCCTGTTATAGAGCACTTGAGTGGGGATTGTGAGCAGTGTGCTACAAGTTACTTGGTGGCAGCATGGACCACCAAGAATTGGGGTGGTAAACTGGCTCCCAGAACTGGCAGTAAATGGACTTCTGACATGTTGGAAAGTTGAGCGGGGTGGAAGCAATAACCAAAGCGGCTGCTCTGGTCCTAGCCATGCCTACTTAACAGTTTACAACAGTGATTAAAAAAGGATTGCAGGTACAAAATAAAGACAGATTCAGACAGAAATAAATCCCTGAATTGATCATAATGTGTTTAAAAATTGTATATAGACTTAAGAAAAAAGAAAACAGGTATAAGCAGTTAATGAAAGAATTTTAAAAAATAAAACAAAGTCCTTAAAGAGATAGTAAAAGCAATATAAAAAGTAGAGAGTCATAGATTAAATGAGCAAAGATAATAAAATAAATATTAAAAAGTAATAAAGTAAAAATAAACCACATAAAGATAGAATATACACAGAGAGTCTGGATTATGTATACTGTTGTGTTTTCTTTGAATTTTTTTTAACTGCAGAAAGACATTTGATTCTGGGGGCTGCTAAGATAAACAAACATATAATTTAATGGTATCTTGACTTCAAGATTTGAGTCTAAGGATATGTTACTTCGGAAAAGAGGTTCTGCTTTTGTTTCCACAGAAGAGGAGAACCTGCGGATTCCTTCCAGGATAATGTTGTTTGATGGAACAAGATCCCCACAAAAGGTCTCCATGAACCTGAAAAATACTTCATCCAACATACAGCAAGAAACAGTTTGGAGAAAACTATGCCCAAAATGATTATTTATAAATGTTTATTTTCATTTTAAAAGGGTTGATAATAAATGATTAATGGTCACACTCAATTTCAAAAAAAAAGGGGGGATGTGATATAGAGATGACTGCATTTTGGTCTATTGATATAAATTTGGGGTCAATTTTGTTGCACTATACACAGACACACACACTTGTTTAAGGTCATATGTTTGTATAACTCATTTAAAAATGTAATATATAATTTAACATTACAGATTAAGAGAAAATCATTTATAATAGTCAAACTTGTAGTCATGTTAGTTAGGTTTTCTTGTTATATAGAGATATATTTCAGTTAGATAGCTAATCTTCAACACTTCAAAGATTTACAGAATATGGCATTTAAAAAGTTTTAAGAACTTAGACTTTCCACGACAGTGAGATATGTCTGCTTATGGCAGCCCCTATTACTTCAAGAGATTGATGTCCATCAAAGAGGCTCCTGATGGAGTTTGTTAGCCATTTGGGAAGAAACTGCTCTTTTCTGGACTGCTTGATGTTATGCTGTATAAACTGGACATGCAGGACCCACAGAAAAATGATGGCTGAAGTTGCCTAAAGAAGGTGAGATGGTCCTTCAGAGTTTTTGCTTCATGAATCTCAGACGGTCTGTAAGACGTCCTGTATCTTCTTTCACTGACACAAACTGCCAATATAGGTGAAATAGTCTTTCAAATTTCCTGCTTCATGGAAACGTCTTCCAGATACTATGGGGCTGTAGGCTGAAGATGGATGCCCCAACATTACAGAAGAACTTTGGGTGACTGTCTATGCAGCGAGAAGTCTCTGTCAATTCTAGAGTTTTGAAAGTTGCTTAAAATGCACTTTCTGTTTAGTTAGGTAATATTATATCATTCTGGGGTCTTTGATGGAGTTGAAAGAAAGATAGTTATAGTTTTCCTAGTTATGATAAAAGATAAACTAGATATGAAACTTTAGACTCACAAAGAAATATTGAAACTGTAATTCTTGCTTGATACATGTTTTGTTATATGTAATTTTCCTATGTTATGGTTAAAATCTTCCTTTTTATTTAGACAGAAAAGGGGAGATTGCTAGAAGGTGGCGGCACATGGCTCTAATTCCAGCATTCAGGAGACAGAGGCAGGCAGATCTCTGTGAGTCTGAGGCCAGCCTGGTCTACAGAGTGAGTTCCAGGACAGGCTCCAAAGCTACAGAGAAATTCTGTCTCAAAAAAATACAAAAAAGAAAGAAAGAAAAAAAGAAAAGGGGAGATGATGTGGGATTTCCCTTTGTATGCTATGAATATGTCTTATTACCAGTGGTTAATTAAGAAGCTACTTTGGCCTACTGCAGGACAGAACATAGGTATGTGGGAAAACTAAACTGAATTCAGGGATAAATAAGGCAGGGTTGCAGAGACACCATGTAGCTGTCAAAGGAGAAAGATGACTGAACATGTAAGTAAGCCACACCCTCATGGCAATACAAAGATTAATAGAAATGGGTTAATTTAAGATGTAAGAGCTAGCTAGGAATATGCCTGAACCATTGGCCAGTGTTGTAATTAATACAGTTTCTGTGTGATTATTCAGATCTGGGTGACCAGGAAACCAATGCACAGTTTCCTTTTATGGTAAAAGGATGGGCGTCTCCAGAGCCTGAAACCTGCATATCATACTTCACAGCCGAAAGCAGCCCAGGAGCAGAAAGGAAGAAACCTTCCCATTTCAAACTACATTAAAGCAAGGTGGCTCTCAACAGGGAGGCTAAAGAAGGAAAAATTGTATGACAGCCTGAATGTAAAAGGAATCATATTCATCAACACGAGAGTGACCAGGGCTAGGGGCACAGCTCAGGTGGCAGACAGCATGCACTTGAATGTAAGAGGAAACCTATTCATCAACACATGAGTGATGTGGCTAGGGGTACAGCTCAGGTGGCAGACAGCATGCATGCAGTGCACAAAGCCCTCAGCACTGCATAAAGCAGGCATGGCGAAAAATTGTGGTAGAAGACTCAGAACAAGAATGAATAATTCTCTTTAAACACTACAAAAGTTGACCTCTGTCTTTCTAGAACAATGGATCCTTGCTGTTTTTCTTGTTATTTTATATAATGTTTGGGAACTCAAAATATAAGCTTTTGTAATAGTCCCAATAATTCACTTGTACTCATGGACTAAATCCAACTCGACATGGCTGTTAGAACTTAAGCGGGGCCATATATGGCCTGACAGCCTTGGGAGTCCCTGAAGTTAACTCTACACAATTGAAAGACAGGAGACAGGCCTCAGCATATCATAAGCCCCTCCATAGAGCTGATTTTACGCATATACACAGAGGGGTGCCAAGAGTTAGAACAGAGGAGCAGAGGACACCACTTTACCTTGGATCACTGTCCTGACATTCTGCAATAGACATGTGACCGCACTGATGCTATAATTGATGGGAAAGCCAAGATGAGCAAAATGCACTTGTTAGGTCAGGATTGTTGGAGATGGTATGGAAATAAAAGAAAGCAGACAGGAGACTCCAGAGGCAGAATTGCTCGTAGTCAGGACAACTAAAGGGTCTCCATTTTTCGGAAGGAATAGGCACCGTGTGCACGTGACACAGGGGGTTGGAGTTTTACGGGCAGAGGAAGTTTTGGGGTGGAAGGGTCTATCTGCAAGCCTGTTGGACTGCAGGCTCAAAGTTGAAATTACAACAGTGGTTGGTGTGACCTTCTCGAGAAGGGCGGGTCTTATTCTCTAGGAAGGGTCACCATCCTTTCGGGTCCCTTGTCAGGGGCTTCTGAGACCCCAGGAGCCTACAGATGGCACCAGCATGTCTACATTCCTATGCTGCCCCTCAGCCCAGTTTAGCACTATAGTACTTGTCCTAGCTTGCCTTTCTGTGGTTGTGGCAAAGCTCTAGCTGAAACGGCTTGGGAAGAAGCTGTTGGAGCCTCCAGGTTATAGTTGGTTTTCCAAGGAAGCCAGGGCAGATGCTCAGGAACACTGCCTACTGCTTGGCTTTGGTTGGCTTGCTCAGTTACCTTCCTGTACAGCCCAGGCCCACTCACCCACAGTTGGCACCGCCCATAGTGGGATAGGCCTTCCTCCTGCATCAGTTAGCATTCAGAAAATGCCCCACAGGCACACCCACAGGCCACTCTGCTGGAGGCAATTCCTAAATTGTGACTCCCCCTTCCCAGGTGTGCCTGCCTTTGTGGACAGCTGAGAAATGAGCAGCTTTCCTGCAAGGGAACAGCAGGGATAAAGGGAGAGGCAAGGATTCAGCCATGCTGGGGGCAGTAAGTACTCTTCAGAGGAAGGTATTCTAAGACAGATGTGCGGAACCACTAAGAAACATGAAATGCAGCTTCCTTTCCTGCCATGCAAGCACAGCCTGAAGTCTGAGAATATATCAGCGAAGGGTGTCCGGATCGAATGAATACACAGAGCATGAGGTTGAGGTGGAACAGCTTCTTTATTGTTCTGCTGGGGCTGGCTTTTATACCATGGCGACAAATGAGGAGGGGGCTGCGAAGGGACTGTAACCTGACCCTGTCAGGGATCAAAGAACGGTCACCATGCACTCAAAATTCCTTTCCCCACCTCCAGGAGCAGAGGGTATCTATAATGTTTTCTTTGAAGATAAGCTCCTCAAATGGGGGCAGGGATATCACAACTCAGGGCTGCTGTTCCCACAATTCCCCCTACTTTATTTTATAATGAGGGGTCCTGTCTTNGAGGTGGAACAGCTTCTTTATTGTTCTGCTGGGGCTGGCTTTTATACCATGGCGACAAATGAGGAGGGGGCTGCGAAGGGACTGTAACCTGACCCTGTCAGGGATCAAAGAACGGTCACCATGCACTCAAAATTCCTTTCCCCACCTCCAGGAGCAGAGGGTATCTATAATGTTTTCTTTGAAGATAAGCTCCTCAAATGGGGGCAGGGATATCACAACTCAGGGCTGCTGTTCCCACAATTCCCCCTACTTTATTTTATAATGAGGGGTCCTGTCTTAGGTCCTGCAAGGGAAGTACCTTCCCTTACCCGTCATAGGGCCCCTGATGCCCTGTCTTAGGTGGGGGTTCTCCTCACAGGTTGCCCGTCCTTGGAGACCCTAATTTTTTCAGCATCTGCAGCCATACCTCAAGACTTCCGGGAGAGTCATGCGCCAGACTGAGTAACACCTGATGGTGAACAATCTCAGTCAGGGTGAAGATGTTTAGGACTCGTTTTAAGAGGAGCAGCCCTACTGCCACCCCTTCTAGTCCCAAGATCCCCAGGGACAAGGCACCTTCTCATCACTGCACCCAACCCCCAATCTGGGCCATGGTTTTCCACCATCCCTCAGCAGATACAGGTTTAACATGAATTTCATTAATTGCAATAATTTGATGTCCCAAAGAGTGGATAAAGTTTACAAAGGAATCATGCCAAGGCCCCCTAAGGTAAGCATTAAGGCGCTGTTCCTCGAATGACATATTTTTCACTTCCATAAGGGTCACACAGGCAGAATGATAAAAATGAGAACAYGAGGCTTGTTGRKCCATCCACAACACATTAATCTGTTCCTGTAATAAGGCCATTTGTTGATTTAAATTTAACATTCCCAATTGAATATAAGAGATAATGGTATTTTGAGTTTCTAAGGCCTGGGTAACATGGGCAGCAAGCGTGTTAACAGTCTCT
>LOEQ01004923.1:92867-106046 GCA_001685075.1 Bramus lutescens | reverse complement strand
CTCTCTCTCGTGTGTGTGTGTGTGTGTGTGTGTGTGTGTGTGTGTGTGTGTGTGCCTGTGAGCAGCAAGCATTGGAGAAAGGATGAGAGTGAGTCTCATCACAGAGTAAAGGCCCATTCTGGGAGCTTTTAAATGTCTCTTCAGTGGGCGTTCAGGAAGATGGCTTTGAACAAAAAGGTGCTGGTTGTGGATTACCACCCTCCTAAATGGAGCTGAAGAGGCTAATGTCTCCACTGGAGTAACACAAAAGAACTGGGACTTCTTTCCTCTGATATCCTTTTGAGTTCAAAGTCCTCCTTTTCAGTTCTTTGCAGTCAAGTAGTAGCTGATTATTCACCTTTGGCCTTTAGGGTGTTGTGTTCTGAGTGAGCTGTAATGTACAACAGAATCTGGTGGGAGAAAAGCTTGCCAGACCCTGCTTCAGCACACCTCTGGGCACATAAAGCACTAGGTATATGTGATGAGAGTAGGCAATGCCAGGAAGGTATAATCGACTCCTGATGGCTCCTACCAAAAATATTTGGAAAAGACGTTCATACTGTAAGAGCTTGGTTTTCCACACAAAATCTAGGTCACTTTGATAGCATTCTGAAAAGACATCAGGCTCAGATGTGTGACTCCCAGCAATAGCCAACAAGCATTGCATCTGAAGCTTGGAACATATGGGGTTTTATATGCACTGTGCTAAATCTCATAGTGGCAAAGACGGTTTAAGGAACTTCATGCCCCATTATGCAGATAAAATAACCAAGGCTCGCAGATAACATATTAATGGTAGTGAGCTAGCAATTTCTAGAGTTACATGACCTTTGGGGAAATTAGAAAGCAAAGGATCAGAAAGCTTAGAGATTACAAAGTGTGGAATTTGTCCTCATTCTAGAGCTCCCTTCTGCCTTATGTCCTTGCAGGAACTCATAGAAAGAGAAACTGGGCAGGATTTGTGCCTTCAGAGGTGCAACCTCGCTTAGCAGGCAGGAAACAAGTTGGTTTCCATGATCTGCTGGCCTTGCCTTTCTGCTACTAACTCTTGGAAGCAAACCTGAGCAGCCGCAGAATAGGTCGCTAGGCGATGAAGCGAACGCTCTGCTGAGAGCCTAACTTAGATTCTTCGGCTCTAAAAAGCCCAGGTCTTAATTCAGCGGATCAGGTCTGGAGGGGTGCCTATGTGCTTCAGCTCCCTCTCCAAGGTGCTCTTGGAGATCTTCATAGAGACTGGTGTCATTCATCAGCACTTCTAACTGCTCCCCATTCCCCACTCCATGGAATAGTAAAGTTCTATCAAGGGCAACTGAGCCTTTTCTTTCCGTTTTCAGCATTTTCAATTGAAATATTTTTATCATACAAATTCTTCCCAGAACCCCTGAGATTCCCACTCACCCAACTTTATGGTCTCTTTTTCTCTCTAAAATACAAAGAAAACCAAAACAACAAGCATGCAAAGAAGAGACACACACAACAACTCTACAAAACCACAAAATTGAAAATAAAAATAAAAAAGCCAAAGACCAGTAACACAAAAAAAATGCACTGAAAGAGCCAAATGAGACAAGTCTAAAAAAATATCCTTCAGTTTAATTTGCACTGGCCAACTACTCCCGGGCCTGAGGCCTGTCCTGATGTGTTGGCAATATACCAATGAGAATGTGCAGGAGAAAACTAAATTTTTTCCTTTGCAAGCACGTGTCAGTTGTAGCTAGCTTCTTGGTTAGGGATGGGTGCCCATGTCCACCTCCCGCTCTCAGTACTGGAACCCCATCTGGCTTGAACTTGTGCAGGTCATATGCGTGCTGCCACAATCTCTGTGAGTTCATATGTTCTGCATCAGCCCTGTTGTGTCCAGAAGACCCTGTTCTCTTGGGTTTATCTGTTACCTCTGCCTCTCAGACTCTGCCTCCTTTCCCACATAGCTTTGAGGAAAGGAGGGCTTTAGTGAAGACATCCCATTTAGAACTGCGTGCTCCGAAGTCTCACACTTTCCACACATTGTCTAGTTATGGGACTCTGTGGTAGTTGGCATTTACTGCAAGAAGCCGCGCTGATGAAGACTGAGTGAGGCACTGATCTATGAGTATAGCAGAATGTGATTGGGTGTAATTTTATTTCTGTGATCCTTAGCATAAGAATAATGTTAGGGTTCTTGGTAATTTTCCCACTGTCAAGTATGGATTGGATTCTATCACATGGAGTAGGTCTTCAATCCAATCAGATTTAATCCCTTAATATTTGTGCCACTGTTGCATCAGGATGTACGCATATGTGTATATATATACAAATACCTTAAACATGCATATTTAAGGCATTCTATTGTTGTAAGGTTCAAGATTGTAGCTGGGAGATATTGATGATTATCTTTCCTGTCTGATAATATGCAGTGTACTTTCCAGTACCACAAACACTGATCAGTAGGGGTGAAACTTTTGGTTAGGCAGTAGCTAAACTTCTATATGTCCGGTAACATATGTAAATGTTGTCTTCAGCAAGAGGGCCTTACCATCAGGTTGTGGAGAGTAACCAATAATCTTGGCAATATCTCTTGGTATTGCTTTCTCTGGGGTTCTTCTGGACAACAACTCAACAAGATGCAACCTATTCCTGCCACTAGAGGTTTTGTTTGATGGTATAAAAGTTCTAGTTGAGACACTGTCTCTATTTAATTGTGTGTGTGTGTGTGTGTGTGTGTGTGTGTATAAGACTCTACAGTGGTAGACTTCCATATGGTTTTCAAATGACCTTTAATCTTAGTTCCTCCCATAGTTTCCCCTTTGCCCCCTCTTCCATCTTCCTCACTATTTAACAATCTTATTCTAGTTTCCAACAGGACTTTCTCCCAGACTCCTTATGAAGTTGAATCTCAGGAGTCCCCTGTGTCTGTGCACTCACTTAGGGCTTGTGACTTACTGCTCACTTTCCTAGCAAATCCGGGCAAGAACTTTGATGTAACCCATGAGATAACTGTTTTGTTAAGAATTTTATTTAATGAGAGATCAACAGCTTTTCAGATGCTTTCCCCTTGTGTATAAAGTAAGAAAATGCCAATCACACTTTTAAAGTGCAATAAATTTGACAGCTTAATTTTACCACTCTTAAAAGAGAATGATAAAACAGATGATTGCTGGTAAAACACAGGCTATACTTTCAGACAGCTTTATTTTTCACTTAGTACAATTGCTTAATTATGTAATTTCAGTACTTGCATCTATTTTCAATAATACAAGTGCCTAGTTCCAGGAGAAATTAACACATTAGTCTAAAGAGATAAATGATAATCAGGATGTATTTTGTACTTTTATTGTATTTTTAATATATATATATATAGCACATATATTCAAATACACACACACATATATATAATATCACTATATTAAAATGTTTCATTTAAAAATTCAACTTACTGTCTAATGCTTGTTGTCTCATGCTATAAAATGGAGGAATTTGAAAAACCAACCTTTGTCACAACCTTACAAGTCCATCTCTGGCTGTGGTCTCAGCTAGGTGATAAGCTTTTTGTACCCCACAGAGATTTTTTAAAATTTAAATTTTTTTTCCTGGAATAAAGTTTGCTACTGGTTTACTAGGAAAAAAAATTCAACCCAGGGCATATAATTTGCAATTGTAAAAAATAATGCTTAAATGTTATGAAAGAACAAATATTTGAATCAGCTCAATAAATTTNCACACACATATATATTAATATATTATCTTTATATATTAATCTTTAAAGTGGAATTCTTTTAAATACCATTGAATACTTGCTGAGGTTCCTTTGACATTGAAAGCATTTTTTCATTGTAGTAAACTCTCAGCAAGCACCTCTTTGAGGAGACACAATATACTTTTCCACTTCAGATCTTGAATGACATTGCCAACTGTTTAACTTCAATGTTATTGTGATGATAAAAACATGGTCTAATAATACGTGAGATTTTATGGTACATTAAGCATATAGTATTTCTAAAATGAAGCTTATAAAAATTAATATTTCAATTTCTTTTCATCATTTTTCTTTTTTGAACCTAAAAATTGAGTTGATTCAAATATTTGAAATTAAATAAAGTTTAGGCATTATTTTTTACAATTGTAAAACATATATCCTGAGTTGAATTTGTCAATGAAACATTTTAATACAATGATGTAAGTATATCTGTTACATTAGTGGGCTTATTTTTAATATTTCAAAGCTATGTCTACTTGATGAAAAACATGAATTGAAAAACGACTGATCTCTTGCTTAGGGTTACCCCAGCAACTGAAGCAGACTAAACAGCACATCTAATTGATTGAGGAGAGTTTGGTTGCAAGAACAGTTGCCGCAAATGACCTTAAAATTAAAGGACTGTTTATTGTAAGCAAAGAAGGATTGTGGGAATTCCAAAATTCCAACAAATTAAATTGGAAGATATACTCAAGCTCATGAAAGCTAGCTAGCTGTATGAGGAAAGCTTTATTTTGGTGCATGCAATGATATTTCCTTTAAAGTATAAAGACTTCCTTAACAGGAGATATTCTATGATCAGGTAAAGTGTAGTGTTCTGAAATAGCATGGTATGTAAGATTTTGATTGTTATTTTTTAAATTTCTACCAATACTTAGTTTTCTGTATTGTTGACATTTAATCCTGTTGTAATTTGCTTATTCTCATGACATATTTGTGTTCACTAAAACAACAATAAAGAAAATTTATTATTACAATGTCAATGTCATACTTTGGTTACTTCTAAATTATTTAAGATTCTTACTCCCCAAAGACATAATTAAAACATACATAGTAGATATGGTTATTAGCACAGTGACATTTACTTAAACATCTAATACTTACAAGAGCTCTAGGATTTTTTTTGCTTCACTCATGAATTGATTTTTTTTCATTGGCCTTGAAAGAACACAGACGAGGTACCTTTATCTCTAATCAGATATCATATGTTTTTAAACCATGTCAAATGATGTTTCATTTCCTTATTACAATATATTTAAAATCTTGGATAAAGAGAGATCAAATAATTTTAATTTTCTATGGGGGAAAAGTGAAAGCAACTAAAAAAGGCAAATAGAATCACATTATTGGAAAATGTTTTTGAAGTGGGTAAACATTATTTGGTATTCTGAAGAATGCTTTATACTGAATTTGAGGAAAGTGTAGCAGTTGTAGATTATTATTTGTACCCGTTTGGAATCCCACAAAGTTAGTTTTAAACTATGTATTAATTCTCAAGAATAATTAATTTTCTTAGAGATTGATACATATTCCCTCAAGGGAAATCATCTCATGTTCATATGTAAGATAACAATATTTTGTTATCTTTAGTAATATTTTATTTTTAAAAGCCCAAAGGTTAAGCACTAAGTAGGCACTATAGGACAACTAAATTCAGTTGTCAGGTGATTAGACAATTCTGTGATTGTGTTAATAATTTAATTCTCTCACTAACAAAGAGCAGTGTCTAGTTTTTAGGTAACATTTCTGCTTGGCAATCACCCTTGTTTAATTTTGTAGCTGACATTTCTATATTTTTTGCTTTATAATCTTATGACTTTGTGCATTGCTTTTAAAGTAAATTTGATGTTGGATATTTCCTATTATAAATATGCTACAATAAACACACTCTCCATTTGAATAATTATAAGCTAGAATACAAAACATGTGAAAATCTGATAAATTCTTAATTATTCCCTAGTGAATTGCAGTTCTAGAGTTTTTTAACAAATTACAAAACCATGTGATAGTCTTCCTCAGTTTTTCAGTATGCAGCAGCTCACGCTAACATTAAAGCATGCTAATTAAAAGAACTGGATTTAGAATAGGTCAGAAGTGTGAATTTACTGCTCATTACCAGATACAGTTGGAAATTTTCTTCAGGTTCTCAGAGCCTCGATTTCCTTATCTATTAAATATAGAAAAGAGTACTTCTTAACATATAGGTATCCTATAGGAATGAGATGATGTATACCTGGCACTTAAGTAGCATTTACTGAATGCTCACTCATAGCCACTCCTGTAATAATAGTTATCATTGAAATACAATCAATAATCTAAAGACAATTATTGAGCTAAACCAGTTTGAAGTAACTACTGTTTTCAAATTTAAGTTTGGATTTCTGATTGTCAACTTAGTACAAACATATCCTGGTTGAAAATGAAATGTTTTAACTTTGAATGAATCTACCTTAATTAAAAATGAAACTGAATGTTATTGTGAAATCTGGTTTCCTTTCTCATACTTGTTAAAAGCTTTTACTTTGAGATACTTACAGAAATGTTATAGAGATCCCGATATTCTTTACATATTTTCTCCCAAAATTAACGTCTTACAAAATAATAAACAATAACACAAGCTACATTTTCACATTGGTATGATTTACTTATTTTCTTTAACTTTTGACTGTTTTTCTCTATTCTTTTGTAGGTATATCCCCACCCATGTATTCAGGTCAACGCAACTTTGTCTTACATGTGTGCTTGTATGGTCATCACAATAGTCGAGATATATAACAGATACATCAAAGGTCCTTCATGGTACCTTTTCATAACTANTGCTTGTATGGTCATCACAATAGTCGAGATATATAACAGATACATCAAAGGTCCTTCATGGTACCTTTTCATAACTAATAACCCCCTCCATCCCAACATACCTCATATGCAGAAAATATAGAATATATTCTGAAGACCTGATTTATTTTATTCAATGTAATTTCATCCAAGTTGTGTGGGAATTCCAAACTTGTTTTTATAACAGAACCTGTTGACCCACAGCACTGGTTAGTTTTTGTTGTTGTTTGTTTGTTTGTTTCTTTCTTTCTTTTTGTCAGTTTGACACAAGATAGAATCACTTGGGAAAAAGGAACTCCAATTGAGAAAAATGCCTGCAGAAAGATCTCTGTGGATATTCTGTTGACTAATGTTTGAGGTGAGAGGACCCAGGTCACTGTAGGTGTTTCCAGTCCTGGGCAGATTGTTCTGAGTTCCATTTCTTTTGAACGCATGGTGGGCAAGCTCCGAGGAACTAGCCAGAAAGAAACATTTTTCCATGGTCTCTGCTTCAGTTCCTGCCTCTGGGTTTTTACCTTGAGTTTCTGCATTGCGTTTCCCCAGTGATGGACTGTGATCGAGACTTGAAATTTGCAATAAACCCTTTCCTCCCCACATTGCTCTTGTTTGTGGTATTTTTCACATTATTAGAAAAGCAAACTAGGAAACTAATCATCTACTCAGAGACCAGATTAGTTCAAATGCTTAGTGACCACAGCATTAGAGTGATTTTGTAGAGATAGCTACCATTACCTACTTTCTCCCTATGACCACCCTTTTGAATTTTTCTTAAAATTCAACTTTGGTTTTGTCACTGCTTAACTAGTCATTTTCACATTAAAGTTAATGGGAGGCATGACAAAAAGATCAAATTCCATTGATAAGCTCTGATTCATCTGGTCAATATAACAGGAAGGAAATTCTCTGATTACTAATTATGATTCAAACATTCTCAGTTTCCTGGCAGGGAATTTTCTTCCCGTAGTAATTCTTTTATGTTGTTTTGTTTGAAATTTCTGGCAGGGAAAAACTAAACATCCACTTAAGAACAAGCAAAATCATATCACAAATGGGTTGCTGATAAAGAGCATTTTTATAGAAGTATAGTTAGTCCTATATAATTTTGAAACTTAAATTTTTTTGATTATAACATTTTACAATTTAGGAACATTCTGTTACTAAAAATTGAGATTTTATTTTCATTTTTGCATGCTCAAGACAGGTTAATAAAATATTAAAATGTAAGATATTTATCAATTTTAATACTTAACAGAGTCAATTTTTAAAATCTTGGTAGGAGATGTTAAAAATACATTTACCAAGATAGTTTTTTTCTTTTATTCCTGGAAGAGTCAGTAACTGATTTTCATTTATCTTTCAAGGAAAATCTCAGAACTATATTAATTTTTGTACATTCTTTATTTATTTGGATAAGGTTTGGGATCTCTAATCTTCCATTTTTCTTCATATAGCACACAGTCAGGTCCTACATATTTTGATTTGTTTTTTTATATTACTGAGTGACTCTCAGGAAGATGTGGCTTGGCAGTGGTTAATCACTTTTTATTTTAGTATTTATGTAGCAAATTGTCATATAACCATATCAATAAACACGGATCTGGATGTTAGAAATATTTTTCTAAAACTAGATTTAAAAATTATAAAATGGTACCGTAACAACGTTTTATTAACTTAGTAATTTATTACTTCATATTTTCGAACTCATTGCAGTTGATTAAGCCCTTGTAGGTGTATATAAATTAAATTCCTTGAAGCTTGATTTCTTGAAGGATTTTCATTTGCCAATATAGATACCGAGGTCCTGCATTTCTCAGTTTCATGTAAGCATAGGGGAAGTAGCTCAGTTTCAGTGGGCAAAAATTTCCTTCCTTCAACAGTAATGCAGGCTGCTGTGCTCTTTCTGTATACCTTGAAAATATGCATCTATTTTTCATACAAAGTATATTTTGTCCCCTGATAAACATATAACAATAATTATAATGAAATTGTCATCATTAGAAAATAAAAATATTGAAATTCAGCAAAAAGTCATTGTTACAAGTATAACTAAGATGTTTTAAGTGCATGCTTTCAAACTGAGTGCAAATTAAAACAAATAAATTCCATGCCATTAGAATCTATATGGAGATTCACTAAAATTAAGTAATTATAAAGAATTAAAATACGGATTACTGAAAATTAGACAAAAATCCTATGAATTTAATAAATTACATATGTATGGAGTTATATATAACCAAACTTTCAATTTTATATTATCTGAAATATTTGTAACTAAAAGCCAACTTTGTTTATAAAAAGTAGTCTTCTACTTAATATTTTGTTTACTAGTTTAGATAAAACCTCTTACAAGAATGCTAATCTTCATTAAAACTCAGTTCATATTTTTGGAACACAGACACAATGTTGAAGGATCTGGTCATAATTCACTATCATGCAATATGATTTAAACCTCTGTTGTTTACAAAAACATCCTTAAAATGCTTCACCAAAGACAGTTTTGGCCATTTAGATTCAATTAGTGAATGTTATCAAATTAAATCATTAAAACATTTTTTAAAAGCCCATCTTTCATTTCAAAATATCTCAAAGAATAAGTAAACACTGACAAAATATCTAGTAGCTTATTCTGATTATTGGGAGATAATTTTTCTCTCTGTTCTCAAATATCACATGCTTAAGCACAGCTTTCATTTCATCTTTGCGTTGACTTTTCTTCTAATGAACTTTTATGAACTTCGGACCTCTTATTTATATAAAAGGTATGCGTAAGTTCAGAACTCTGACTCCTACAGAGTCAGATTAAATCTGAAGTGAACTCTACCATGAAAGCCAAGGAAAACTGTGTGTTAATATACATAAAATTAAAATAAAATTTTGAATATTTCTAGTCTTTCTTTTATGTTTTGGTTAATCTCTTTTGACTGTGGCATATTGAGGAGGAAATCCTTCCAGGAAATTGTAGTTCTTCCAATCTTTGCATGTTACACTATGACTCTTTTCTGAACTTTTTTTTATCTTATTGAGCTCTATATTTTTCTCTGCTCCCCTCCCTGCCTCCCTCCTCCCCTTCAACCCTCTCCTATGGTCCCCATGCTCCTAATTCACTCAGGAGATCTTGTCTTTTACTACTTCCCATGTGGAATAGATCCATGAGATATTACTTTGCATCACTTTTGTTTTTTCCAACATTATTGCATCCATTTTTGATTGATTATTATTTGAATACAAATTTTTTACTTATTTACTATATTTTATTTCTTAAAATGTGTGGAGAACTGGTGAATCTGTTAACACATGTTTCTTCTAATTTTAGGTAATTTTACGGAGTTGAACTCTGTCAATTGTTGGAATGCTATGACTCAACATGGCTTCTAGTCATCAAATTTATTTCTGATGATAGATATGAAAAAAAGGCCTATATATCTTTTCCTACTACCAAAATTTATACAAAAGTATCATCAAAAATTTCACCTTTAAATCTTGAAGGTGGAAAACAGAATATTCAAAATTGCTAGAGGATAACTTTTAGGAGTAAATGTTAGGCATTATGGAAGGTCTGAATAGTCCTCATCTTTTACCTGGCTATTGTGATTCTTATTTTAAAGTAGAGACAAATAATAACCTTGTAAACATTGCACTAAAGAGGAAAGCATGTAACTAGGACTTAAGTAAAACACTGAAAAATAAGGTGCTAGTCAAGAAAGCATTTCAATAAGAACAATTCCAGAGAGACAGCAGGTGGAAGGTCCTTATTGAGGATCCAACTAGATACATTAACAGAAAATGACATCTTGGACTGTAATGCATTACAGTGGATGATAAGAAGTAAGATGTAAATATTTTTTTTGATTGAGTACATTGGAAGTTTAAAAGAAAAGTGCATGATTATTAAATTTGAAAACATACCAAATCATAATTTGAGAATAGAAGTTAATAGGTTTTTTTAAAAAGTAGTAACTAATTCACTCCATTTTGTGCTGACCATAATATTGAGTATAGGGGCATCCACTGGAGCATGATCAACATAGCAAGAGTCACAACCCTATTAAAAAAACTGACTCCTTTTTCCTCTAGAAAGCCATGAACTGCCTGTAATTCCTCAGTAAGGGGTTAAGGCTCATGAATTGCTTACTACTCGATGCTAGAATATAGACAGTTTAATCTTGTAAAAGCCTTGGAAAGGCAGCCACGGGTGCTTTGAATTAATTATTGCAGCAATCCTGTTAAGTCTAGAAGACACCATTTTCCTCTTGTTCTTTATGATCTCTGGCTCTTACATTTTTTCTCTTATTCCAAGATGGTCCCTGAGCTGTGGTGAGGAGGTATGATATAGATGTCCCATTTACAGCTGAGAACTCAACAATCACTTATTCTACACACTTACCTTTGACCAGTTGTGAGTTTCTACGTTAATTTTCCTTGACTGCACAAATAAATTTCTAGTGAGGTTTCAGAATTATTCTAAGCTAGGGGTAGAGAGATGTGAATTTGGAGGACAGTTTGAGACCATATGCATAATAGGTTCACTCTAGGATTTGGGATTTCAGCAATTGTAGTGGGTTTATGGCCATATTTTCAATAGGCATGTGCTTCTTTCTCTGGAACAGCCCTTAAATCCAAACAGAAAGTGGATAGTTACCCCTAACAACATTTGTGTCACTCTTATAATCATTGCTGTCATTATTGCATTCCCCAAGTTTCACAGCTCCATAAGACTATCAGTGGCATACCCATGCCCCAACAGTAGTATGCAAGCCTGTCAGCAATGAGAAAGCTTATTGGTCAGTACCAACTTGATTTTCATTTTTATGGTCCATTGCCCATGTAAAGTGGGCTCCATGTATACTGTGACCTATATCAATCAGTTTTTCAATCTAACACAGTGAAATTTTAACAAAAATGTCTAGTTTAATACCAGATCAGAGGAATGCTTAAAATACAGACTCCTGTCCATTTTCCAGATATCAAATAAAAGGAGATTTTTGTTTGCCTATAAAGTTTAGCTTTTACTTATAACAGTTATATCTATGTTCAGGTGTATCCTCCGTAAAGACTTGTATGCATGCAAGCTACTTTCAATGCTTTATTTATTCCATATGGTTGCACAAGTGTTTTTTTCTTCCGTGTGTACGTGAATTTGTGTATTTACACACATAATTGTTTTATTTTTCTCTTTATATATGTGTGTATGTGGTAAAATCAGTCTCTGTTATCCATTTGTATAAAAGCAAGTGTGAAGTTATTGTCCTTTATACTTCCCAGATAATATTTTCTGAGACATTAATCAAAACCTAACATTTTCCAAGAAAATTAAAACAAAATATGATATAATCATATATGTAATGGCACAGGCTTACATTTTTTCTTCTATTCAGTTGATTCATGTCTGCTTTTGTGCCAGTACTATGGTAACTTTATTACTATGGCTCTGGAGTATAACTTGAGATCATGTATGGCCATGCAGGATTTCTTTTTATTTTTTGCAATTTTCAAAGAATACATTTTTAAAGTGAGAATTAGCAAAAACATGTGTTAACTAAAGGAGTACTCAGTAAAGCCAATATGGAATAGAAAGCTGCAAATGAATATTAGCCTCAATTTAGAAAGGTGATTCCTTCCATAGACAATATACTCTCAGACCTACTTAGAGAAGACCTTATTACCTAGGCCTGGCATCTTAACAAACAACCATATCAGAATATAATACGGTAGCATGTGCCACATACAATACATGCACGAGAGCAGGAGCCATTGGAAAAGAAAGTCAACATGAAAGAGAAAGCAATCTTACAGCCTTTTGGTCATTGTATCTTACACCTGCTGTGCCAACTCACTTCTCTCTACTCTATCCATTGTAATGGTGTAGGAGGGTCATCTGTCTATGTGTTACTTTCATTGGTTAATAAAGNTAGGTTAGAATCTTCCCGGTAAGCCATGACCCAGTGGTGATACACAGATTACTACATATGGGTTAAAACAAGATGTGAGAGTTAGCCAAGAAGAGGGTAGATATAATATGGGCCAGGCAGTGTTTAAATGAATACAGTTTCCATGTAATTATTTTGGGTAAAGCTAGCCAGGAGCCAGGGACGAAAAGCAGGCCTGGTCGCCTCATCACTACACCACTGATAAAATTCTAGTTTGTGGGGATGCCATTGTATTGTATTTTGCATTTCTAAAGGTTTTTTCCCATGGTGATCTCCATTGAATTGTTGTAGTCATTTATTTTCATAATAATCATATTTAAGAGTGGGGAAAATTAACCTAGGTTGTGCCATACAATGGGAGTAGTGCCTTGGGCAGGTTGCATAACTCATCTGAGACTCAGCTTTCTCTTCTGAGAATGTACATCTGAACAAGGAAAAGTGGACTATTATAATAATGAACAGAGATATGGTCTAGAGAGGTGGCCCAGCATTTAAAAGTTTTTGTTGCTCTTTTAAGAGACCTGTCTTACTTTCCCAGCACCTACACAGTAGCGAAGTATTATTTTAGTACTTATTATGCTATTTTATTTTTTATTGATTTTATTGAGCTATATATTATTATCCACTCCCCTCTCTCCCTCTTGCCTCCCATTCTACCCTCTCCCATGATCCCCATGCTCCCAATTTACTCAGGAGATCTTGTCT
>LOEQ01004923.1:62203-80582 GCA_001685075.1 Bramus lutescens | reverse complement strand
TGTGTGTGTGTAGGAAGACAAAAATTGTCCTTTCAAGATCTGTGAAGAATTGTGATGAAGGATTGCACTGACTCTGAAGACTACTTTTGGTATGATGGTCCTTTTTATTATAATAAACCTACCTACCCATGAGCATGAGAGATCTTTCTATCTTCAAATTCTTTTTTTTTAATATCTTAACGCTTTTATCATACAAGTCTTTCACTTGCTTGGTCAGAGTTACTGTAGATATTTATAATATTTGAGGCTATTGAGAAGGTGTTTCCCTGATTTCGTTCAGTCTGTTTGTCATTTGTATATTGGAAGGCTACTGATTTGGCTGAGTTAATTTTGTATTCAGCTACTTTGGTAAAAGTGTTTTTTAGCTGTAGGAGTTCTCTGATATAATTTTTTGGTCACTGATGTATAATATACCATCTGCAAATAAAAGTACTTTGACTCCTCCCTTTTAATTTGTATCCCTTTGATCAGCTTCTTGTTGCTTAGTTAGAAATTTAAGTGCTATGTTTAATAGGTATGGTGAAAGTGATAATCTTGTCTTGTTCCTGATTTTAGTGGAATTACTTTTCAGTTTTTCTCCATTTAAGTTGAGACTAGGTATCGACTTGCTGCAAATTGCCTTTATTATGTTGAAGTATGTCCCTTGTATCCCTAATCTCTCCAGGACTTCTTTCATAAAATTGCATTGGAATTTTTTAAAGGTCTTTTCTGCATCTAATGAGTTGTTCATTTGTTTTTCAGTTTGATTATATCATGGATTACATTTATTAATTTACCCATGTTGAACATCCCTGCTTCTCTGGGTTAAAGCCTAATTGATCATGATGGATAATCTTTTTGGTGTGTTCTTGGATTTGATTTGTATGTTATTGAGAAACTTGCATCTATGTCATAAGGGAATTTCATCTGTAACTGTTTTTCTTTGTTGGGTTTCATGTAGTTTGGGTGTCAGGGTAACCGTGGCCACATAAAACAAACTGAGCAATATTCCTTGCATTTCTAGTTTGTGAAATATTTTGAGGAATGTTGGTATCAACTTGTAACACAGATAATAAAAACCCAGAGACAGATATTGGGGTTCAACCTGAATATCAGAAAAGCAAAGTAGCCAACCACTAGAGAGACCTTTTAGCTCTACCAAATCTTCAGACTGAGGAGCAAGATCCTGTCTCCATGAATCCTCAAACTCCATACTACCCTGAGTTCCTGTCTCTTTCCCTTCGTGTTCCAGCTATATTGATCCTGTATCCACCTCCCTAGTGCTGGGATTAAAGGATTATGATCCCAAGCACTTGGATCATCTTTGTGTGATCTCTGTTTTTCTTTTAGACAGATTCACTTTTGTGTATCCCAGGGTGATCTTGACCTAACAGAGATTCATCTGCCTCTGTTTTTGAAGACCTGGTATTAAAGGTGTGTGCCATCACTCCCTAGCTTGCATGGCTGACTAGTATGGCTGCTTTGCCCTCTGATCTCCTGGCCAGCTTTACTTTTTAGAACACAAATAATATGTCATTATATCAACTCTTTACTGAAGGTCTTGTAGAATTATATGCTAAAACTTTTTAGTTTTAAAACTAATTCTGGTTCTGGATTTTTTAGTTGGGAGACTTTGAATGACTGCTTTTATCTCACTATGGGTTATTGGTCTGTTTATATTGCTTATCTGAAGTTGATTTAACTTTGGTAAATGGACTGTATTATGAAAATCATTCATTTCTTCTAGATTTTCCAATTTGGTAGAGTATAGATTTGTTAGTATGAATAAGAATTGCAGCCATAGACACATATATTTGAATGCTAAGTCATCAGGGAGTGGCACTGTTTGAGGAGGATTTGGAGGTATGGCCTTGCTGGAGTATGTATGTCATTCTGGAGGAAATGTGTCACTGGGAGTGGCCTATAAGGTTTCAAAAGTCAAGCCAGGCCCACTGGTTTACTTTGCTGCTGCCTGTAGATAAGGATGTAGAACTCTCAGCTACTTCTCCAGTACCATGTCTGCCTGATGATAATAGACTAAACCTCTGGAATTTTAAATAATCCTCAGTTAAGTGCTTTGTTTTATAAGAATTGCTTTGGTCATGGTTTTCTTCACAGCAATAGAGCAATGACTAAGACAACAGGCTGTTGTAGTATATCCTTACTATTCTCTGGATTTCCTCAGTATCTTGTTCTATCCCCTTTTCATTTTTATTGTATTAACTTGGATATTCTCTCTCTACCTTTTAGTTAATTTGGATAAGGGTTTTTCAACTTTATTGTTTTTCTCAAAGAACCTACTCTTTGCTTCATTGATTCTTTATATTGTCTTTGTTGTTCCTATCTATTTGCTTAGAATACCAATTTTCATTATATTATAATAGTTATAATGTTGTTATTATTTCTATTTTATTGATTTCAGTCTTTAGTTTGATTATTTCTATTTATCTAATCCATGCTTTCTTCTTTCCGTACTAGAGATTTCAGCTGTGCTGCTAAGTCCATTTGCTTAGAATCCCAATTTTTATTCTTATACCCTTAGGTGAAATATATCCTTCATGTTAAAGTGTGTTTTTTGGATGCAGTAAAAAATGGATTCTGGTTTTGCATCCATTTTATTAGTCTAAGTATTTTTATTGAGGAATTGAGACCATAGATGTTGAAAGATAGCAATGAAAAGCATTTTTTGATTCCTGTTATTGTGTTGTTGTAATGTGCCCGGGATTTTCCAAAGATACATAGGTTATCTGATCCCAACTGGTCACCCTTAGAAACATGTTAATACTGGCAATACTAAATGTACTCATGAGTCTGCATACTTGTGTGTGTATATACACATTCAAACATAAACCTAACACTAACCAATCCTAATGTAAGCCTACTGCCTACCATAACCCTAGCACTAAATTTAACAATTTATTCCTTGTGTTTTCTTGGCTGTGGTTAATCTCTTCAGGTTGCAGCTTTTCTTCTATGGCTATCTGTAAAACTAGATTTGTAGATACATTTTGCTTAAATTTTGTTTTGTCATGGAATTTTTAGTTTTTTTCTGTCTATAGTGATTGAAAGTTTTTCTGTGTATAGTAGTCTGGGGTTGTATCTGTGGTCTCTTTGAATTTGTAGAACATCTGTCCAGGCCCTTCTGTTTTTTAGGATCTCCACTGATAAGTCAGGTGTTCTTTTAATATGTCTACCTTGAACAGAGTTGAGCACATGTCCTTGTGGTATGATTGAGCATCCTTTGGGTATATACCCAAAAGTGGTATTGCTGAGTCCTGAGGTACATTGTTTCCTATTTTCTACATTATTTGTAACAGCCAGAACCTGGAAACAACCTAGATCCTCCTCAACCAAAGAATGGATAAAGAAAATGTGATACATTTACACAATGGAGTACTACACAGTAGTAAAAAATAATGACATCTTGAAATGTTCAGACAAATAGATGGATCTAGATAAAAACCTATTGAGTGAGGTAACTCAGACCCAGAAAGACAAATATAAGATGTACTCACTCATAAGTGACTTCTAGACATACAGAAAAGATAAATCAACCTACAGACCACAACCCTAGAGAACCTAGACAACAAAGAGGACCCTAAGAGAGACATGCATGGGTCTACATAGAAGGGTGATATACATAATAATAGAAACGGGTTAGTTTAGGGTATGAGTTGAGCCAGAAATATGCTTAAGCTATTGGCCAAACAGCATTGCAAATAATATGGTTTTCTTAGTGGTTATTTCGTGGCTGGGTGGCTGGGATAAACAGGCGATCCTCCCCCAACAGTCATTCATCTTTGTTTTTGTTTCCTTTCATTGCAAAGTTCATTTGAATAAGACAAAACTGCAAGTAACATTTA
This sequence comes from Bramus lutescens, assembly GCA_001685075.1. Taxonomy (NCBI): domain Eukaryota; kingdom Metazoa; phylum Chordata; class Mammalia; order Rodentia; family Cricetidae; genus Bramus; species Bramus lutescens. Next base: position 76,740 of record LOEQ01004923.1, on the reverse strand, counting down.
ACCTATGGGTGTAAGAATAAATATTTAGAAGACAGCTTAGTTTTATGTTAACTTAGATAACCATCAATAGTAAGGTCCTCTCTTCTTAATGGCTAAGATTTCTCAGTTATGGGTTTTTAGTAAGGTTTATAGTAACAAACATTGATTCTCTGTTGTGGGGCAGAACTCTGAACTAATCAGAGAACATTTGGTTGGTCCTTTAAATGTCATTCCACTGTGGCAACCGAGTTACCAAGAATGTTGTACCCGAAACATTGGTATTATAGTTAATATGGTTCTTGGGGGACATGAACTTGAAGGCATTTTTCTCCCTAAACATCATGCATTGCAGTGTACAACACCAAGACAGCTGACCAGTAGAAAGAAAGATTCCAGCTCAGTTTCAGTTCAATCTTTCTGTATCTTACATACAAGTTACATAATATCCTTAGTAATAATTAATCTTATTAACTAGTTCTAGTGTTCAGCCATGGGAGATGGCAAGAGCCTGTGTCTTTTTAGGGCCTCTGGTGCCTCCTTGTCCAACTCATTCCCAGCACTGGGATTTAGGTTTGGTAACTCCTGACTATTAGGTTCAGTATTATTCAGTCTTTCATAATTGTTAGGTCCAAAGTGGCTCCCTCAAATGACAGTTCTGGTGATAATATTGTAAACAGAAGGACTCTGATCAGGTAAATGGAAGGATTGTTATTGGGTAAATTCAGCATTCCTCAGGAATCTTATGAGTTGGAGTTCTGTTTACTAAGACTGCCCCCCTTAATCGCACCCAAAGGTCAGCTACTTCAGGCACATGAATCTAGTTCTGAATCAATATGAACAGCCTGTATTAAAAGACCCTCAATCCTACTGACATAAGAAAAAAAATTTCTTGCTTCTCTCTGCCACCCCTCCTCCCTGAAAAGATAGCCTTCTTGGCAGTTTGATTCTCAATAAACCTTTTTTTTTTCTACCCAGGAGTGGCCCAATTTGGTCGTTTCACTCTGTCCTTACAATGTTTGCCCTTTCAATTGCCATCATTTTTAGTTGTCTTACAAAGTAGTAGTTCTAACTAGGGCTTTTTCTGACATGCTTTGTTTTGATTAGCCTTCTCTCATCCCTCCTCTGCCCATCTCCCTACCTCTACTCTTCTCAAACTCCACCTCTGAGTAGTCAGCCTTTCACTTTCAATAACACCTTTACTATGCTATCTCCTCTCCCTCCAGAAAACCTAAATTATTATTTTCTAGGTTTTTTTGGCTTCTATAAGTGTTTCAGGTTAAACACACAAATCTAAAGATTTAAAACTAGGACATCTTTTTGTTATTTCTTTCAAATAATATATTCTGATCATGGTTTCCCTTCCTTAATTTCTCCCAGTTCTTCCCCAACTCCATGCCCTTTCTTTCTCCATCTCTTTAGAAAACAAACAGGCAAACAAAAACAAGCAAGCAAAATGGAATTTTAAAAGGAGAAAACACAAGAAACATACACACATCACATCCATAAAACCACAAAATCAGAAAACATAATATACAAAGTCCATTTAAGACAAAAATGCCAGAACAAAGCAATATTAGACAAAAAGCCTACATAAATGTCACTGGTTTAATTTTGTGTTGACCATATACTGCTGGGCATGGGGTTTATCTGTAAGGATGGTTAATATACCCAATGAGACTCCATTGGCAAAAACTAATTTTCCATTTGCAAGTGGTCGTCAATTTAAAATAGCTTCTTGGTTAGGGATGGGAGCCTGTGACTGTTTTCCACACTCAGTACTGGGTCCTCATCTGTTTTGAACCTGTATGTGCAGGGCCTGTATATACTGCTACAATCTGTGATTTCATTTGTGCATCAGTCCAGTTGTGTCTGCATTGGAGTCATCCATCTGGTGTACACGGGTGTGGTGTCTATATGCTCCCATGTCTGAACATGAGCAAACATTTCTGTGCATATATATTTAGAGGTCAGAGATCAACATAAGCTGTCTTTCTCAAATACTCCATATTTTTTGAGGCAGGGTCTCTCACTGAACATGAATCCAATGATTTGCATAGACTGATTGGCCTGCAATGTCCGTGAATCCATTTGTCTACACATACCCAGTCCTGGGATGACAGATGCAAGCACTTTGCTGACTGAGCCATCTCCCCAGCTCCTTAAAATTTTACTTTTGAATTCTTCATCCATCTCTTTAGCCAATTCAACAGCTTGGATTCTGTTACTGTGAATTTGTGAGCTTTTGAGAAATTATGGTGCCTTTCTCTTTTACAGGTATTGTGGTTCTAAATTACAATTTGTTTATCTATTAGAATTGAATTTTTATTAGTTTCATGGGAATATCTTAACGGACAGCCTTCTGTTTGTGATGGAATCTCCAGTGTTAACTCAGGATATAGAAAGTCAACATCAATATCAAAAAATTATAGAAACAAAACACAAATTTTCAAGTGGTAAGAAAAGCTGGGATGATAATCTATATCCCTATACATTCAAAAATAAAAGGAATTCAAATACTTTTCATGGTGAATTTAAAATTATTAAACTCACATATGTTAATTATTAATACCAGCAAATTAATACCAAGAAAATTTTTAAAAAGTAAAAAAATAACAAAAAACAATCCTGTGAGTCAGAAAAATGGGAAAGTTTATGAAATACAGATATAATAAATAGTTATAAGAGAGAACACAAGAAATACAGAGAAAATCAGAAACCTATACGAAGAAAACTGTATTCAATACTTCTTCTTTGCCGAGAAGAGTACGGATTTTTCCTCCATGCTTATACTTTGCCAATGACTTGGTATGGAAGGCAACTATTTTATCTCTGAAAGCAAAGAAATTGCAACTGTGGCCGTTCTCTGCTGCTTGCCTGAAATCTTTTCAGTATTACTATTTTTCTGTACATAAAACCTGTTAATCAGAAGACTATAGATACTATCCTGAAACCTTGCTTGCCAGCTAACTCCAAGGGTCCCTTTTGGATGTCTTCATATTGAAAGTGCTCTGCCCTGTGGGTTTGCCATAGGAAAATCATGAGCAGTGAGTACTATCCACATAACCTCTGCACTCATTAAAGAAAAAACAAAGCAGTCAAAGCAATGTGGTCTGTGCTAGCTGGGCATGGCATGGACCTCTGACTGATGCTGAATATGCAGGCCTTACCAGCCTCTGACCTAATACCTGGAATATCCTGGTTTCTTGGGTTCCAGTCTGTCCTAGTGAGGATGGCATGGTGGATAACGTTTGGTCATGACAGCCAAGATGCAGAGCAAAGCCTCTATCTAGCAAGGGTAGATAAAGCTCCATTTGAGATTGCTTCTTTGGGAATGTCTTTATCTTGTTTTTTGAAAAAAAAAAGACAACACATTGTTTTTGGATGTCATTGTAATTGAATGTAAAATGTTTCTCCATAAGCTCATATGTCAGAATAGTTGGTCCCCAACTGGTGGTGCTGTTTGAGATGTTGTGGAATCTTTAGGAGGTGGGGTCTCACTGGAGGAAGAGGATTGCTGGAGATAGACCTTTAGGTTTGACAGCCTGGGTGACTTTCTGGTTCTTGACTGTGAGTACCATGTGATCACCGTTCCCCTCTCTCCTGCCAGCTAGTTTTCCCCACCATAATGGAAGGTATCTTTTCAAACTGTAAGCCAGAATAAACCCTTTCTTCTGTAAATTGCTTCCTGACAGGTATTTTGTAACAACAAAGAAAGAAAGAACTAATAAAGATGCTGAATTTTTTTCTGTTTTAATGCCTGTTAATACCTGTTTGATGCCTGTTCTCTAATAATACCTGTTAATAATCAGGTATTATTTTGCTTTATGAGATCTATTGACTCTGATGAAGAATTAATTATTAATCCCATTGTTATTCTTTGTATGTGATCAGTCAGTTCTGTCTTCTAGCTTTCAATATTTTATCACAACTAAATGCTTCTCTCTGTGGTAATCATTTATGATTTGTGGATTGAGGACTTTAAGCAATGTTTAATTTTTTTGCTTTACATCATCAAATACATTATTACTGTTTTTTTCTGCCTTTTACTAATTCTATTAGGTATGTATTGGCAACCTTGGTTAGACTCATGTTGTAGGTACTTACTCATTTACCTATAATCTATTATTCTGGTTTTTGGAAAATCTTATTTTCCTAAATTTAAAATAACTTTCTTCATCCATTTTCAAATGTGTTATTGATCTGTTAGGAAAAAAATTCACTTGATTTATTATTTTTCTAATCTCGAAGTTCCATTGAAAGCTTTTGAGATTCTAACTCTAACTTTTGAGATTATTTACTGACATCCATTATTTACTCCTCATTCTCTTTATATTTCTGGGCATACTTAAAGAAAAATAATTTTGACTACTGTTTTCTCATTGTGAGTTGTAGTTTTATACCATTGGAATTTCTTCTAATTAAAAATGAGTATATATGTTAATATTTTATAATTTCATGTCTTGATTGTATATCTGCTGAGAATCTTTACTATTTCATTTGATTTATGTAGTAAAAGGAGCATAGGCCCCTTTGTTCTGTCCTGCCTGGCTAGCTTACACCCAAAACAATCACACAGAAATTGTATTAATTAAAATACTGCCTGGCCCATTATTTCTAGCCTCTTATTGGCTAACTCTCACATCTTNAAAGGCCAAGGCAGTTTCTTTATTCAACCAATGAAAGCAACACAAATATAGAAGTACCTCCTACACCAGATTTATATTTTCAAATATATTATCTGAAGATTATGTGTAAATGCATTAAGTATCTGTGACTGTATCTAGATGATTTAATATTTATGTTAATTTCATTAAAATTTTTATATTTGTCCATAGGAGTTATTGCTATATCTTTTAAAGTGCTTGATCAGTTAATAATTGGCTAGAGATTGTCTTTATATAGCTTTTGTCAGTAAGGCTTCTGTAGTTTTCGTTTTAAGCTTTAGCATATTCCTTTTGCTCTCAGTAGGACAACGGCAGCAGGGTAGAAGTGCTGAATGCTTTTCGCATGCCCTCTTGGTGACTGCTCTTTGATACAATTACTCCTGTTGCAACAAATCGCTTGTTTTCATGGCCAGTTCCTGTTTGGAAACACGAGGGCTGGTAACTTCTTGTCCAAGACAACAGGACTCCTTGATGCATAGAGAAAGCTCCACTGGATATTTTGAGCAAATACTTAGTTCATTGTTTACTTTGTTTAAATGTCCAGACCCCTTTAGTACCCGTAGAACTCTATTTTAAAGATGTCTTTTGAAATTGGCTTACTAAATGGTAGATTTTCATGATTTCCCCACATACATCCTTTGTATTACTGAACCCACCCACTAACCCCTTCTCTCCCTCATTCCTCTTCACCCATTACCTTTAACCCCCAGAATCCCACTTTCTTTCATCTTACATATGTTTTAGTATCCTTTCTTTTATTAAAGTTGAATTATGAGATAGTAGGTTTCCATGCAGCTTCTCTTCCCCTCTTCCTTCATGTTAGTGCTCCCTTTAATCCTCTTCTCCCATACTTCCATGTGTCTTGATGCTTAAGTCTTCCCACCCACAATATTCCACATTACCACCTTTGCTTGGTCTATATTCTGCTATTGCCCCTCCTTTAACATGACCATCCAACGGTCCCTTTCTAATTCCTAGCTTCAATTTGTACTCCAAATTAAACACATAAAACAGTAGATATAGCTGGGTGGTGGTGGCACACACCTTTAATCCCAGGACTCAGAAAGCAGAGGCAGGTGGATCTCTATGAGCTCGAGGCCAACCTGGTCTAGAAGTACTAGTTCCAGGACAGGTGCCAAAGCTACAGAGAAACTCTGTCTCAAAAAACCAAAAACCAAACAAACAAAAAACAGTAGATATGAAGCTATCAAATTTTACGATTTCATTTTTGTTTACAGCTAACTAATATGACATTATATACAAGTACCACATTTTTCTTATCCATTCATCTGTTGATGGACACCTAGTTTGATTCCATTTCCTAGCTATTGTGAATAAAGTAGCAATAAACATGGGTGTTCAAGTGTCTCTGTACACTCTTTGTGTGTCTGCTCAGCTGGGTCATACGTTAGTTCTATTTCTAGGCTTTTGAGACACAAAGCTAACATTTTTCTTTTATTATTATTATTATTAAAAATTTCCATCTCCTCCCCTCCTTCCAATTCCCTCCCCCTCCCCCTCCATTTCCAGTCCAAAGAGCAGTCAGCTAACATTTTTAAAGTTTTCATGGTGACTATGTGAATTCAATTTTTGTGTATTTAAATGGACAGAATTATTTTTACATTCAAAAGAATCTGACATATGCTATGCCTTTGAGGCAGTGATATGAAAGTATAGTTGACAGTCAAAATGTACCATAGCTAATGATCAGTGTGAAGAAGGGAGAAGATTGGAAGTGAAGTCAAAGAATAATGGGTTGAAGAGTTTGGGAGGTCATGAAAGTCTTATAAATGCTCTAAAATTTTTGTTGTCTTCTTGGAGGAACTTGTGAAATTACTGATGGGTTTTAGGCAGGAAAAATATGTGATATGATATGCTCTGCTTTATCAAGACCCCAGTAGTTATTAATTTTAATATTCACTGAAAGTGTCAGAGAGAAAAAGGGTGGAAGCAGTGTGATTGTACTTATAGGGAAAACAACAGATTCTGTAAGACTGTGATATTATTAATATTCCCCTGATCTATCTTTTAGCTTCAGTCCAAATTAGCCAGTAAAGTCAAATCAAATCAATTAAAAATTTTGCTACTATCTATACTAGATCTCATACAAAATGATCTCTCAGAAATCTTAATTCAGAAAGAGTTAACTACTAGCATATTGCATGATATGCACAGAAAAGTTTTCTAAGTACCACTGGTCATACTATAGGACTATAATTCCAGTCTAAATTTGTCAAGCTTATGTCATAAAAGGCAGCTACTATCATCACAAGGTTAACAGCATTTCACTAACATCATTAACTGTTAGGATAATGTGGTTTCAGCATCTGGGTCTGTAAAGATGAAGTAAGCCTCAGACACACTACAGCCTGGAAATGACTTCACTGAGTTGAAATGTTGATGGATTAATTTCAGTACTGTAAATTCAACATAGATGAACACTGGCTACATCGCAGCCTTCATTACTGAGGTCTGAATCAGGCTGTGGTGAAGTAATTTCCCTTGAGTTTAGTACTTAAAAATGTATAGGGTGATCTCCTTTGACTTGACTTGAGAGCAGCCTTCCATTCCCTATCACCAAGTAAATTGAATTTTATCAGTTGCATATGGATAGCTATGGTTTGGAAGAATTTCAAACAAGATCCATATGGTTTCTGGCACTCTATCCTCAAACATTTGAATGCATGAAATAAGATTCATTTTTTGGCACAGGTGATTGAATTAATAACAAATGATATAACACTCAGTGTAAAGACCTGCAAATAAATGGAGGCACTAAATGGCTGTAATTTTTACAACTCATCTTCCCCACTGATCACACCATTCCTATCAAACAGATTGAGAATTCATGAAAGCAATAGTTCATGTAAGGTGCAGGCTGAATTTTCGTTAAGTCGTTAAATTCAGGGACTGACATACATAGTCAATGTTTGATCTTATGGTAAATACTCAGTATCATAATTTTGTTGCACATATAGCTTATTTTAGGTTCTCAGTACAGTTATCAGTTTTGCAACATCAAGCCTAAATAAGGGGATAAATATAAATTGCGCCTCAAACACTCAGTTTGTACATACATTTCATATTGTCAGGAACAGCAGCGTCTCACGAACTTCCTGTATTATTTCTTCTGTAGCAGGCATCAAATTGAAGTGATGTGCAAACTAAGTTGATAAATAAACACAGTTGTGTGTGTGTGTGTGTGTGTGTGTGTGTGTGTGTGTGTAGTATTGCATAGGGTGTGTTTGTATGTTTCTGCATATTCATTTGAAGACCAGAGGTCAGCCTTGGAGACATTTCCTCAGGAGTGCTGTCAAACTCACCCTCTGAGACAGGGTCTTTTACTGGCTTGGCCCTTAGCAATTTGGGAGGCTGGCTGACCTGTGAGTCCCAGAGCTCCATCTGCCTCTGTTTACTCAGTGTAGGGATTATAAAGTGTGTGTCACTATTCCTGGCTTTTTAATGTCTGTTCTGTGGATTAAAATCAACTCTTCAATGCTTGTAAAGTAAGTGCTAAGTCCATATAAATTAACCAGCCCTTTAAATAAACATGTTTTAACATCTCTGCATATTATTGTAATTATTAAATAAGAGTCACATTATGTTCTCATATGGAAGATTGAGAAGAAAAATTATACTCTGATAAAAAAGGTATCAGTATTTGTAAACCTTGTATTTGAAAGCTGTTAAACATAAGCATTTACTTGTCATTTAGTTCTCATGACTGCTTCAGTATTTCTGTGCATGGAGCATAGATAATCAAAGTCAGTAAATCATGACAAATTATTTTCTTACTAGTGAGAAAAAAGTCATAGCATTTTTAGATTGCTCTTACAAACTTAGCCACTATATCAGTCAAAGTATATTCATATACTATGTAGCTTACCAAAAATCATTCACAAAATAATATTTCTAGAAAATAGTTCCCATTTTGTTCAATCATTTCCACTATTATTTTATAATCCAAGTATAATATTCTGGAAGCATGAGTGTGATGGTTAATTTGTACAGTATTTTAATCTTGCTAAAACTAGTGAGAAATCTCTAAATGTTTGAAGTCAGCTAATCTCTTGGCTATAAAGTCTGTGTCCTTAATATTACTACTTATTCCACATTTATTTTGCTGTATGAGATTCAGTTTTTCTTCAAATAGTCTACCAGAGTATTCTGAAATTATTGCATTTAATACACAGTGACAAGTATAGTTGATATTAACTATACAATGATAGAAGAGATCGAGTTACATTCTTAGAAAAACTGCAGTTTTTTTTCCTGAAAAACGAAGGATATATTTTATAATAAACATACAGATATGTGAAGAATAGAGAGATATCTCAGTGGTTAAGTGTTCACTGCTTCTTCAGATGATCTAAATTTAATTCCCAAGACTCAGGTTGGTCAGCTCTCAATCACTTGTAACTTTAGCTCCAAGTTAACTGACCCCTTTTTCTGGCCTCTGCTGTCACCCAAACACATGAGATATGAACTCACCAAAACACACACATGCATATATTCATGTTAAAATAGATCCTTTCCCCTTTCTTTGAGACAGTTTCTTACCATGTAGCTCCGACTGGCCTGGAACTCACTATGTAGATTGGACTATTCTCAGAATAATAAAACTTTGAAGAGAGAGAGAGAGAGAGAGAGAGAGAGAGAGAGAGAGACAGAGAGAGACAGAGAAAGACAGAGACACACACAGAGAGGCCCTACAGTTGTTTGTTTGTCCATGCCATTTTTCGTTTGCTATTTTGAGAGACGGTCTCACTATGTAGCTCTGAACCCAAAGTTCCCCCTGTCTCCGCCTGAGTGCTGGTAGTAAGGCGTGTGCTACCAGGACAGGCCATCTGTGATGCAAAAAAATTCTATGAAATATGCTAAATAAGTCACACATGTTATGTAAATTCAGTACAGAATTGGTACAGATTGATTGCTGAAGGCTGAATTTCATGGAAGATGTGACACATACAAATGTTTAAAAAATTAATGAGCTCAGGAAAGGATCATTCATTTTAGAGAGAGTAACATTAGCAAAGGCATGAAATAACAGCACAAACTCTGCTTGTAATCCAAAGTAATAAGGTATAGTCAATGTGAAGAAGAACAATAAGTAAAAACGGAAAGTGAAATTGAGACTTGAATGCCATCCTATGGTCTTTATTTAGACTTAAAATTTCTGCTTCATGACCAAAGCACCTTTAGTTTTGTTATCAAAGTGGATGAAATAATTGAAGCATGTGTAGTTAATTTTTTGTCATTAATATATAGGTTTGGCTAATTTTAAAGACATTTTTATTATTGAATTATAATACTAGAGTCACTCAGAATAAGAAAATAAAATTGCAAATGGAAATTTGAAACTTTCCATCTTCACATCTCTCAGACATTAACATGGAATCACACCTGGAATTGTAACAATAACATCCACTTTTACTGTTTTTTATTTATTCACATAAAAGTGTGATTTTATGTTTTTACCCATGGTGTTTTTCTTATATAATAAACTATACTGATATAATTATAAATATCCATACAAGAATATCTTGCATCCAGTTTCCACTTTCATCTTTCCTAAATTATTTCCTATCAGTTGCCACTTGATATCAACAGTATCCTTAGAATTAGAGAGGCAGCCATGAATACTGTGGGTTTAGCAGTCTAAGAAATGGAGGCTCAAGGATGTTAAGGTGCTGTCAGAAGTAATTCAATTTATTTCTCCTAGGGCTGGGGGGATAAAAATCGGATTTTTCTTCATTAGGTTCATTTTTTCTACTACAAAAACCTGCTTATTCCTCTAGAAACAAGAAACTGTAAATATCCAGAACATTTACAAATAAATTTCCAATACAAGCAAATTAACAAGTATTTAATGTAGCATAACGTTATTTGAATTGCAAAGTTTTTGAATAAGGCTGTATATTTTCACCTGAATGCTTAGACATCGTGCTGACACAGATTTAATACCTTTTTTTCCACAGTACATGTCAGAGCATCATTTGAGGATGTCACTATCTATTGAAGTCACTATAGCGAATTAACCATGGCAGATCAGGATGAATCAACACCATGAACAAGGAAATGAATATCGGTTAATTTTATAGTTATCTTGATTGGTCTACATAAGCCATTTTAGTGATTTATCTAAATTATACAGATTCGCTGTTCTCAATTATCAAGTGATTTATATGATTATTGAATCTTTAGCTCACTCAGTATTGTATGGACATGTTCTAAATATGTGTTTCACATCCTGCACATAGTTAAAATTCATCTTCCAATAAGAGGACCAGCAGAAATGATGAGTAATTATTCTCAGAATTTGAACAGAGCATTTTGTCACTGAACTTCGTATCTTGCGGATAGTTATGTTTTAATTTTTGTTAAAATTTGTATACATTATATTTTAATCATATTCTTTGTTCTCTCCCAAATACTCTCAGATTCTTTCAACCTCCTTAGCCATCTGGACATGGGACCTGCTATGGAATGTGGATGATATACCCAGTGAAGCATAATTAATGAAAATTGATTTCTGTTTACCTAACAGCTATCAATTGCAAGCAGCTTCTTGGTTAGGGGTGGAAATTTTTACCTCTTCCCATTCTCTGCACTGAGATTTCGTCTAGTTTGAACTTGTGCAGGCCTTGTGTGTGCTTTCACAATCTCTGTGAATTTATATGTGCATTAGTCCTACTGTGTCTAGATGATACTGCTTGCTTGGAGTCATCTTCCACATCTGGCTCTTAAAATCTTTCTGCTTCCTCTGCTGCATAGCCCCCTGAGCCTTGTGGGGAGGTAGTTGATAATGACATCCCATTTAGGGATTAGTGTTCCAAAGAAGTGTCCATGATGAAGGTTGAGTGATGCATGTACTATGAGTATAGCAATATATCATTAAGAGTAATTTTATTACCAAGTTACTCTAGCAGAATAATAGTAATAAATTTCCTTAGTGCCCAAGACCTACCTAGTCTTAGGTTCTTGTTCACTTTTATAGTGTCAGATATGGGTTACATCTCACATAATGGAACATAAATTCAATGAAAAGATGATTGGTTACACCCATAACATTTGTGCCAGCATTGTACAAGTATATCTTTCAGGCACATCTTTGTTGTAAGTCACGGGGTTTGTATCTAGGTGATGCTTTGGTTTTATGCAGACAGAGTACTTTACAGCACCATGAATACTAGTTAGTAGGGGGATAATATTCTAGTTAGGCACCAGCTTGACTTCTCTGTGCTCAATAAAATAAGTGTTGTCTTCAGCAATAGGCCTTATTGTGAAAAGCAACTAATAGCTTTGGCAATAACCTGTGATATTTTGAGGTTTTCTATGGGCCCCTTTGAGAAAAGACTCAACAAGCTGCAACCCATTTCTGGCACTGGAATTTTGCTTGGTGGCATCAAATTGAGTGCTCACAACATCCAGCAGAAACCAACTTGGGAAGTTGAGGCAATCAGCTAGAGTTCCTAATTGAAAAAAATACATAAATATTTTTGATATTATAATATAATTACATCATTTCCTTCTCTTCCCTTTCCTCCCTCCAAACACTTTTATGTACCTACCACCCTTGATCTCTCTGTACTGCCTGGTTTTGTGCATTGACATGATACAGGCTAGAGTCACCAGAAAGGAGGAGCCTCAGCTGAGGAAATGCCTCCATGAGATCCAGCTGTAAGGCATTTTCTCAGTTAGTGATCAATGGGGGAGGGGCCAGCCCATTGTGGGTGGTGCCATCCCTGGGCTGCTGGTGCTGGGTTCTATAAGAATGTCAACTGAACAAGTCATGAGAAGCAAGTCAGTAAGCAGCTCCTCTCAATGGCTTCTGCTTCAGCTTCTGCCTCCAGGTTCCTTCCCAGTTTGAGTTCCTGTCCTGGCTCCCTTCATTGATGAACAGCAATGTTGAAGTGTAGGCCAAATAGATCCTTTCCTCCTGAGTTTGCTTTGTGGTCATTGTGTTTTATTGCAGCACTAGAAACCCCTAACTAAAATAATCTTTTTCAAGTCTTTTTCTTTAATTGTTGCTACATAAATACAGTCTATTTAGTATATATAATGTTAATTGTATGTATATGTTTTCAGGGATGACCACTTGGTATTGGATAATCAATTGGTGTGCTCTTTTCTCGGGAAGGCTATTTCTCCTTTAAGACCTGTTCAAGAAGAAGAGGGAAATTATCCATGGTACTTGGAATCTAACCATGTACCCAGGACTGGTAAAGTCATGGATTTTGAGAACCTGGAACGACCAGCATCATCCTTAATTACAGTTTAATGATGTGCCCTTACACCCACAGGTGTCCAGGCCTCAGGCCTTACCAAGGAAATGTCGCTGCAATAGATGGCGACCGTTACAGAGAACCACAGGTAATAAAACTGCAGAGTTGTGGAGCCCAGTCCTAAGGGATACAGCTACACCTATTACTCGAAGATCATTGTAGAAGAGGGAGAAGGAAGGGTTTGCTTTGGTTTGTTTGTTTAGTATTATTTATCTATCTATCTATTTATTTATTTATTTTGGCTTTTCAAGACAGGGAATATTTTAAGAGCCAGAAGAACAGCAAATTTTATGTGAGATTCTTTTTCCTAGAAATGTCAAAAACTGTTCCCAGAAAGTCTCACTAACATGCCTGCCTAGATATGAACTGAACAAACACAACACCAGTAGACATGCTTAGGAACGCTCAGGAGATCTCAAGCCTAGCCTTGAAGAAATAGTCTCCCAATTGAGCTTTCTCTCTATTGCTGAGCTTCCCATGGTTTAATTTCCAGCCTCCTTTCTCACTGCGGGTACATTTTAACATCTTGGCATAACAATAGTAACATTTGTTGGAAATGTTTTAGTTCCAAGCTGTTTGTTAATGAATACAATGGGTTTTTTTTTGTTTGTTTGGTTGGTTGTTTTTTTTTTAACCTTGGGCTGTTTTTTCTGTTCTCCTCCTTCCCTGTAAGGAAGTTAAAGGAGGAGGGCAGTTCACTCCCCAACGTGAGTCCCTAGAGAACATTTTAAGACAACTGTGTTTGCTTGTGAAATGTCAGGGGTAAACTCCCTACAAGAGCCAGTTTCTTTGTGGGCTCAAATAGCACGTGGCAGTTTATAAATAAAGGTGCATTAACAGACAATACCTTGAAAACACAGAAAACGAAAGTGAGGAGAGACAAAGATTATCTGAAGCAAAAAAAAAATGAAACGATGAAAAAGTGACTGAAGAGACGATTTCCAGATGGGGAAATGCTTGCAAACTGTAATTGTTAGAATACAAAAAATAAACTCCAAAAGCTCAACACCAAAAACCTGATTTAAAATGGTCAGTAGTCAGCTGAACCAAATTCGTGGGAACTCAAGAACTCCAGACCAACAGCTGTGGAGCCTGCATGGGATGGACCTAGGCCCTCTGCATGTGGGACACAGTTGTGTAGCTTGGTCTATTTGAGGGGCCCCTAGAAGTGGAACCAGGATCTAACCCTGAGCTAGCTTTTTTTTTCCATTCAAAAATTTACACTTCCTCCCCTCCTCCCATTCCCCTCCCGGTCCCCCACTCACCCTCCTCTCTTCCCCTCCCTCCTTAAGAGAGGGCAGGGTATCCTGCCCCTTGGGAAGTCCAAGGCCCAAGGCCCTCCCCCCTCCATCCAGGCCTAGGAAGGTGTGCATCCAAATGGAGTAGGGTCCCAAAAAGCCAGCACACGCAGTAGAAACAGGTCCCAGTTTCGATGGCTTCTCAGTCGGCCCCCATTGGCAGCGGAGTCCGGTTTGATCAGTCCCGGTCCAGCTGGATTTGGTGAGCTCCCATTAGATCACACACGCTGTCTCAGTGGTTGGACCAACCCCTTGCTGTCCTGACTTCCTTGCTCATCTTCTCCCTCTTTCTGCTCTTCAACTGGACCTTG